>JAAAKE020152159.1:0-12598 GCA_010014785.2 Anisolabis maritima
GGATATCAACAATCAACGCGGATCAACCCGGGAAAACATTATTCCACATATATATATATATATATTATATATAGAATCCAGCCTTAAATCATCATATATCTATATAAATTACATTCATGCTCTCCATCCATGATTTAAGGCTGGATAAGCTCTTTCTCGCAATCATAATTAATTGAAATTAATAAACAAAAATAAATATTTAAAGTTGGAAGACTATTTTTATTTGTTTTCCTTGTATTTAAACTGTTAAATTTTCTGTTATAAAAGCTAGATCATCATTGTAGAATAAATAAATATATAATGTCTCCTGTTATTGGTATATTATAATTTTATAATTTAAATATCTTTTATATCATTATTATGTAATGCTGTGGTAATTATTATATTAAAAAATAATGTTTTTGTAATCTGGATTTTTTTTTGGAGGGAGGGGGGGGGAGCACAAAAATCCTGCACTTGGAAGTGGAAGGGCCCTGTTACTACCCTTTTATATAGGTAAGTCTCAAGATATTCCTGCCAGGGAATTTGTAATAAAATGATATACGCCTATATCGGGGTGAATTCCTCCTATCTCTTCCTATATCTTGTACACTATTTTTAAATAATCAAATTTCTACTTTTCCATAAGAAAATATTTATTTATATTTAATTAAAATTTTCATGCTAATTGATTTATGTGATATATATTTTTAATGAAATTTTTTTTACCTTAAGATGATCAATTAGGGAGAGCCAGTGCGGATATTCGTCAAGGGTTGGATCAATTTTCAAACGGTGAAAATCGCCAATTTTCACATGGCCCAAAACATAAAGTCCACTTTTTTTTAAATCATTAACAAATTGAATAAGCGGGCAAACACTTTTTGGACTTCGTACCATCAATAACATTTGCGGTCTCCAAAATTTTACATGATCTTTTCGCGAGTCTAACATAAGAAGATATTTTCTAACCTAAAAAATAAATATTTAATATTAATCCTTTTCTCTAATTCTATAATATATATATATTATACATATAATAATTTCAAATAGATTTTTGAATTTTCTTTTATAATGCTGTGTTAACAATTTTTTACCTGATGAAATATGAGGGCTTGGGAGATGGACCCCCAATCAGCATGTTTAGAGGGCGAAAAAAGATGTAACATAATAACCAAAACTAAACATAGTACAATACTTGACGAAGCATATATTGGATTAATGACAAACATCATAAAAAGAGTTCCAATAAGACCTATTAATGCTGTATGCCAGGTGAAGTATTTAAATGAGGGTCTGTAAAATAAAAAGAAAATATGAATTATTATTAAGTTCATAAAAATAAAACAAAAACTAAAATCTGAATTGAAATTTTAAAATATACAAAGGTTGTCCAAAAAATCCTTTTACAAAATCAACACCGAGATGAGAAGTGTTCATAAGTTTACACTTTCAAATAAATGCATGGGCACTATAAGAAATTTTAATGTCTAAAACAAAGTGCAAGGGGAAATAGAATGCTCAAACAAAGTACCCGTAATATAGTAAATTCGAATCCTCAAGACGTAGAATTAATAAATACTCTAATCTAATCTCACCAAACCGACAACTTTTCTGGAATAGAGGCCACCATTTCTTTTGGTCCTCGAACGTTTTGATTCCTTAAAAAAATCATAGGTTATAAGTAATTTTAGAAAACTGTTTTTATTGAATGCTTTTCTTACGATTAGAAAAGTTGTGTGATAGTCAAATATTGGAAAGATTCACAGAAATCAGAGCAGATAAACGGTTGTCTTCAGGTTACTAAAGATAGCAACTTTCCTTTATGAAATCCTTAAGGGCGTTGAATAACTCAAGCGTCAAAGGTATAAAAGGATTTCTTAAAAAACATATAATTATTAATAAAAGATAATAATTAAAGAACTTACCTAAAATTGGGAGCTGATGTAAGTTCAAGTCCAAGACATGCCAAATTCGTTGCAAGATATGAAAGTAGGAAGAGAACAGAATTTATTTGCGCGATTGTATTTAGTGATCCAATAAAAAGGATAATTTGAACTAAAAACCATGAAAAAAGTACTGCAGCAATTGGATTTCCTCGCCATACTCCTTTGGTGACAAAATGGAGCAATGATCCTAAAAGTGAAATAAAAACGAATTTATTATTGTTATAAAATGTAATATAATTAATTAAATAGTGAAAAGGAATATTATAATTATATTTTTTGTGGTTATTTTTATTCTATTTGCATTTTTTGTTTTTTGGTTTTTGAAGCCAAATTGACAATAAAGATTTTTTATTAAAGTAAACAACTTTTTCGGGAGACATACTTACCCTTATCCCCATCTCTTATCACTCCAAGGATAAAAATATCAATAATTACCAAATACATTATCCTTTGCAAGGGCTTCAAGCACTCGACTTGATCCAATCATATTACTTAAACTAGCCGAAAATGTTGCAGTTAAAATTCCTATAGTTACAAATGGAGGCCACAAATTGATAGGTTGAAGAAAAATGACATTATTTTGTAGTAGAAATCGATCACAGGTAGAAGCCGTTAAAATTGAAATGGCTGTATAACAGATAAAGGTGAAAGCGACAGCAGAAAGTGTTCCTTTGGGAATATTACGAGCAGGATCGCGAAGCTCTCCTAAAAAAATACAATAAAAAATTAATCCCTCATGGTGTATATATATCAAGCAAAAATTCTTTTAAACTTATACAAAAGAAAAAAAAATTAATTACCTGACATATTAGCTCCTGCCATAATTCCAGTAACTCCCGAAAAAAGTACCCCAAAGACAATTGCAAAATTTACAGTTGGATCTCCTGGAGAAGTATAATCTTTACTATAATTAGACCATAAATTATTATTGAGAGTTTCAGATGAAAGACCAGTGTAATTCGCAAATACTTTATATGTTTCATTTTGGTAGATTACATCATTTGCCGGAGGAATTTGCACCTGAAATGAAATAAAGAGAAATATATATACTAGGAATATTAGATAAAATAGGTCACTATCTTTCAACATCATGTAAAAATTTTATACCTCTTTAGGACTCATGGTCAGAAAACTGATTAAAGTAGAAAAGAGACTAATACAAACAACTGCAAAAATGATAACGCTTGTTTTGGCAAACATTCCAGCTCCAATTAAACAGACTATTAAATTGAGAAAGTTAAGTACTGAACAATAAAGAAAACGCCACCATCGTCCATCTTTAAGAAATTCAGACCCGTCTCCAGTCAAATAGCCTGCAAAAGAAAATACAATATATAAAATAATTATTACAAATAATAATGAATAATATGAGGACTATCACTTTTGTTACATTACTCATGATTATCTTCCCGACATGGCATTTGGTTGTTTTTGACAATATTGACGTTCATAAAGATAAAAGTTCGAATACTTATCATATAGTAAGTAGATGGTTGATGCTAGATTTCGGAGTTACTCTTTTACGGGACTTAATGGTTTATTGTACCCCCCTCACTCCTTTACCTGTGCTCTTTGGTTTCTGAAGAATCTTCAGTTAGAGCACACTCTCCAAGCCTGCGGCTTGCAGTGAGCAGGAATCTAATACTAGGTATGGATCATTAATCTAAATGCTTATCGGATAGTCCTTGTACAAAGAAAAAATTAGGAATACAAGTTTTATGAATATAAAATATATCAATTTCATTACCTGAAGGTCCAAAATTTTCTACAAATCCTTCAGCACATCCAACAATATAAAGAGCACTACTAACAACATTAGCAAGAAAAAAGAGAGTTCCGATTGAACCTCCGAACTCAGGTCCAAGCGTCCGACTTATCATAACTTATTTAAGTTAAGAAAAATATATTTATTTAAATAGTGTCAATATTATAAATTCATAAAAAAAATTCCAGAATAAAAGGATACAATATGCTCCTCCTCCTTCCACAGCTCCATTTGTTGAAACGGCACATACAGAAGCCACCGTAAATATTAATATGCCATAAGCAATAACGAATTGTAAAAGAGTAATGAGGAGTCCTGCATTGCCAACAATAAAGCCTGAAAAAAAGCATTTTTTTAACTATTTAAAATATGATATTTCACAATATGTTCACCAAGAAAAATTAAGAAATGAGAGTTCAGTTTCTGTATAAATTTGTAAAATTGGTATTAACATGATTTATTAATATAAAAAAAATCATAATAGAATTGTTTAATGTCTAAGAGTGGCGAAACTAGATGGAATTGCACATAACGTTTGAGTCCATTAGGGGTAAGGTTACCAATTATCCTATTTTGGAAGGACATGTCCTAAAAATTAACTTTTTGTCCTCCATTCTATCTTCTATAAAAGAAAATTAATACTTATTAAAGTTTGCTTTATAACTTATATTAAATTATTCAAAAAACAGTGTTTAAAATTTATCCGACAAATATACATAGTGAATTTACTTTTTACTTTACGTATTTAATTGTTTCTGTAAACAGTATTTTTTTTTTTTATTGTGCCTATAAGGCTACTTTCTTTGTGATTTTATTTCTGTAAATTTATATTCAAACAAAAAAGAAAAAAGAAAATTAAAACTAATCTACACGAATTAAAATTTTTCAGAAATACCATATATTTAGTGGTACCTTATGTGTGAAGGCACAAACTCATATTTTGTAACTTAAGGAATTAATAAATATAAAAGTCGAAATTTTGACCGATTCAAAACCAGGACACAAGGAAAACCTAAAAATAGATATTAACTAATATTAATTAATATTAATCAAGGTCATTCATAATTCAGTGTTAATTTGAAAACCAATATGTAAATCAAAAAAAAATTAGTAGAAAATTTATGAACTAGATTAATGATCATATAATTTTAAAAAACAATTATATTTAATATATAAATATAAAGAATAGCCTATTTCTGGAAATGAAATGAAGCTTTTTATTGAGAAATAAGAATACATATTAAAAGAAAATAACGAAACAATAATAACATGAAAAATAGTGTTTTTTATTTATTAAATTAATCAAAATATGAAAAGAAAGATTCAAATGACGCAACAGATATAATCGATCAAAAAAAAATTTGAAATTTTGGTTTGAATCGAAATTTTAATTATTTTTCGATTAGTCTTCCCCCTTTTGTCGTCTCTTGTTATAATTTTTTTCCCTTTTTGTTCAATTTTTGCAAACTAGAAGAGGCATCCGTTCATGGAAAATGTTCGTTTAGAAGTTTTAGTCATGTTAACCGAAATATTATCATATGATGTAAGTGAACTTCAGAAGCAGAAGTTCACTTTTTAATCTAGCTCTCCAGAATTAAATAAATAATTGCTTTGGATAGATGGCAGATAGATTGTAATAAAAAGAATAAAGCTTCATTTTTTTCCTTTCTTGCGAACTCGTGTCGACGTTTCGATCATGTTATCCGATCTTCCTCAGGGCAGGGTCAAATGGAAGAGATGTTTATCGCCTCTTCATCTTTCTGAGGACCCCTGAGGAAAAACCTTGAACACATTAGGTTATATAGGAAAAAACCGAGTTTTTTTTCTTTTTATTTCAATCAAAGCCATCATATATAACATTCTGCCTGTCATTGTCTTTTTCAAAATAAATAACTTATATTTTAGGGCTTCTGTTCTAGTAAAAATAAGCATAAATGTCAATAAAAAAAATAATTTAATATATTTTTAAAAAATTCGATAATTCACATACCTACTCTAAGGAAAAGCAAGGCACTGAACATGGATAATGCCACAGGACTAAAGACACCTGCGAATGTGCCAAGATTTCGACCATGTCTCTGGAAGCCTTCAAATTGAACATAGCCTTGTCCTGCATTTCTTGGTGTTGAAGAATTTAAACCTAAAATATATTTATTAAATTAGTTTTCAATAGGAATTTGACGAATCTTGGAAACTTCTCCAATCTTTTGGGATATTGCTAAGAAAAAGACAACTTACAGAAAATTTATAACATAGATTCTACGATTTAAAAGATTCTAATATTCTTTGGAATATGGACCGAGATTCGATGGTTTTTTATATTAACTCTATCATTATATTTAATAAAATAATAATTCTTTGTCAAAAGTTGATGTTTGGACTTCATTTCCATGAATGGTGAAATGAGAGGAGAATTGCAACTTGATCGTTGATTTTTTACAAGGAAACTTGAATAGAACTTAAATTGTTAAATGTGAAATATATAATTTAAATAACAACCTTGATATAATGCCATTCTTTATTGTTTTATATGTAAAAATTATGCTAAGACTAAATGTCAACGTTTAACTAAATATTACTGTATTATTATTAAATACAATATGTTCTTTTCTTTCTTATTCGAGTACATGCATAACGAATACTTATAACCTATATAGCATGGCCATCTATAATAAAAATTTACAAAAATTTAGAATTTAAGAATGCAAAGTCCTGTGATTATATATGTTTTTTTAATATAACGGGAAAATACTAATTGTGAAATGTTTTTTATATCACCATATTATCTTTTTTAACAATTTTGTAATCGCGTTTCCGTGTTGCAATTTTAATTTTAGCATTATCGCATATTTGGGGTTCTATTGTATATATATATATATATGTTAGTATTAGAAATTTATTAAACATTTTTATTGATTTTGTTTTTTACAAGATTATTATGCATTTATTAAAAATTAAAATAGATTCTTTGTAAAAAAAAATTTATAATTATCGGCCTTGGATCATTATCAAAGAAATAAAAAGACGCAATAAATTACTGGGACAAAGAAAAATAAATGAACAACACTTCAGAAATTGCTGATCTTTGATTTGAAATGGTTCAAGTTTATAAGTAGGATGATTTAAATTTCTAATCATCTTATTTCATTTAAAAGGTTTAATAAAAATTGCTAATAGTTATTTTATGAGAATATAAGAATATGCAGAAAAAAATAAATATCACTCTTATTGCATTTTAACTTTTTCCTCCCATATGTCTATTTATAGATGACATTTTGCAAGATATAAACTTTTTTTTGTTACTACCCATCAATTTTAAGAGAAGGAGAGACAATCAGAATTATTGCTGAAAAGTTACATTCTTTATTTACTAATCTTAAAAAAAAAAAAAAATATATTTATTGTATCATAATACCAATATACAAAGCTTATTTTTTACATATCTAATGCTTTAACTTGTACATCAATCTTGCAGTCACAGTATAATGCCTTTGGATATTTTTTAAAATAATTTTAATTATATATATATATAATGTATATATAATATAAATAAAATGTCATTAGACTATCGGTGGATTTAATGATTAAAAAATGTAAATTGTTAATATAAATATTTTTTATAAATTTTTTGGGGATTTATGTATTTCCTGGATTCAGAAAAGTTGATTTTATAAAGAATTCACATTATTTTTAGACAGGATTATGATGCAGTAGAGAATTTTTGAAATAATAAATAATTACCTAGAACACCTCGGATATTCCTAAAGAATTTTCTATCAATTAATGGAGCTTTTTCCGTACGTGGTGTATTTGGTGTTGGCGAAATAAGATCCTGATTGGTAGATCCACTCGTATTGGCCATCATTTTGGAAGATAAAATTTTTTTTTGTAGTTAAAATATATAAAAATTATAACTTTTTAAAAATCAATCATTATCACAAAGAATTCAAGTTTTTAAAATATCACTGGATGAATCACCATTTAAATTTTATGAAAATTTTTATGAAAATAAATAGATATATGTATAAACAAAGCAAAGATGAGTTTTGAGAACATGGATGTGGGTATTTTAGTTGATAAGAAAGAAATGATTCATTCTCAAAAGATCTCATATGTCTATAATGACAGAAGTAAACGTCAAATGTTCACACAGATGCAATCATTAGGGAATTAAGTTAGCTCTAATTATAAAAAGAAACTGAAGTTAGCTATGATATGAATTGAAGAATGTACAAAATTTAAAAAATAGATTCTTTTTTTTATAGTCTTTTTGGCACCATAAGCCATATATAGACTTTAGTCGATATAGAATATATATTATTTACGATACATTTAATTCAATTGATATCCATTTGATTTAAATAAATTTTCATCAGACTGCGTGGGATCCGAACCAACACCTCTTGGCTTTGAAGATTATCAATATTAACAATGTCATTATCTTTAATCACTCGGCCACACCGCCCCCTCCCCCCATGGGGGGATAGAATAGATTCAAAAGGAAAAAAATTGTTTCTTTGAATAAAGATAATGAGGGGGATTTTAATTATATATAGAGAAATAATAAATAAGTAAAGAAAATAAATAAAAATGAATAGAAAAAGATGTCTCAACACGAACACAAATATTAATTAATTTATAACGTCTAAACTAGATGATATATATAAGAAAAGGAATATTCTTTAGTGAAATATGAATCCAATGATATGTTGTTTACCGAAAAACTAATCGTCACTCTTTCATTAATGAATTTAAAGTTATTATATAATATTAAGCGATGTGCCTATTATGCACTTTTATTCTTCATTGAATGCTGAATCCTACCATATGTCACATACCAGGGTAGTCTCCGTCAGAGGGGTTGAAACTGGAGTCTTAATATCAATATAGGTGTTAATTAATTTATATCCTTAACTAGAAGATGTACCTTAATGAAATTGTCCACTCATATTCTTTATTAAAACTCTTATTTTATTTTTTTTTTAAATTTTTTATTGGTCTTGATAGCCAATTAGACTAAAAATAATAAACGAATAAAAAATTGATTTAATTTATAATTGAGAAATATAACCCCCATTATTTTATTTTTATTTTTTTTTTAGTCATTTTCGGCATGTGAGGCCATTTAGACTTCGTCCTTATTTATTTCTATTAATTGGTAGCCAATATAATAGAAATAAATTTTTGTCTCTCAGGACGGGAAGCGAGCTACTGACCTTTGGTATGTGAAGCGAAACCTCTACCTCTGCAGCAAGGGACAGGGCAAATCTCCCATTATTAAAATCATTCATTAAAATAAATTATTAAAAAGCTCAATGGTTAGTATATTTTTGTTTTAATTAAGAAAAAATTTTAAGTAAAAATATCTAGTAATTTACAGAAGGAGAGGAGAATATAAAAATAAGAGAATCAGGTGACCTTGGGAGAGAATTCTTTTGTTGGAAAGAAGCAAGAGAGATAAAAATAGCAAAGTGGGCGGGGAGAGAGGGAAAGCATTGTTAAGATTAAAAAAAAAATATATATTATCCGTATGAAGAAATATTTCACAAAAAATTATTTTGATCATCATAGACATATGATATATCATTTTAAAGCAAAATTTTACATAGATTATAAACCCGTAGACAAAATTGCCATATCTCGAATAGATTTGGATTTATTGATAAAAATCTTAAAAAAAATAAGATGCCAAATTAAACAACTTACTGGTTATATGATATATGTTTTCGATACAGAAATTTATGGGGATTACGAATCTATAATCCTTATTTTTCTATTTTGATTATTTTTAGAGTAATTAAATAAAAACCATAAGAAAATTTGGATGCTTAGTTATCATTAACGAAAAAACCTATATGACATATGATATGTTTATTCAAATCAGGATTTTATGCAGATTAGGAATCAATAATCCCCATTTTTATATCTTAATTATTTTTGACTAATTAAATATGAACAATAAATAATTTGAAAGCCTGTTTATAATTAACTAATAAACTTATGCTATATATATAGATATAGAATATATATAGATATTTGAAACAGAATTTTATGCTGAATAAGAAACACTATTCATTATTTTTATATCTTTCAGTCTTTTAATAAATTTAATGAAAAACAAAAGGAATAAATTCAGCTGTCAAAATGACATTAAAAATTAACTTATCTTTAATTATGTACATTGTGTGGCCAAAACAGTAATGTTCTATTTAAAGTATTTAATTTTCCATTAAATTCAATTAATATCAAGTACTAAATATGTTTATTTAATAAAAAAAACAACAAATAAAGAGGAAAAAATTATTAAAAATTGAAAGCGCAAAATTCAAAATTTGTAATTGTGGGGGTCACTAATAAAGTTGCCCTTCAAATAGGTGTATGTTAACCAAAATTTTTGTATACATTTATGATTCAATGAAAGTGAGTTTTCTGTTTTTTCATAAGAATTCGCCTATAAATAAGAGAGATATATGCAAAACAATTTTACAATTTCAATTGAGAGATGAAAGGCCAGACGATCTTACATCCTGAACTAGGCTAGGTCTCAGAGCCCCGATCTCTTTTCAAAAAAAAAAACAGCAATTCTTTATGAATTATTTGTTTGTAATTTTCCTTATTATCATAAATTTTATATGCTTATAGTCTTTAAATTAGGATAATTATATATTTATAAAATTATAATTCCTTAAAAAATACCCTTTTCAAGGAATATATTATATCTAAGAGTAAAAAAATATAACGGGATTTTGAGACTCAAAAACGCTCTTTTATTATTTTATCATATAATTTTCCTTATTATCATAATTTTATTTACTCTTATTTTAATTAGATAGAGAAATAATATACCGACACAAAAAATATTGCGTGAAAACACATCACTCAACTTTTCTTACCTTGGATAAAAAAAAAAACGTTGTGTGATATGCTCTTAGCCTCATCAAATTATTTTACTCATGGGAGTAACGGGATCAAAACGTGTATTTTTGTTGAAATCTTAACATCGATATTTTTTGTAATAGCTAAACTACCTAACCCATTTTGCTATTTTTATCTCTTTTGCCTCTTTCCGACAAACCCTCTTCATTGGTCACCTCAAACGCTATACTTGTTGTCTTTCTCTCTATTTTTTTTTTAATCACTCTCTTTTTGCTTAAAACAGAAAATTGTTTTATTATATATAGTTAAAAATCAGCACGGTGAAGATAGTGGCCGATTTCTAAATGGCAACGTCGCAATGCCAGCGAACATACGGAAAATTGAATTATAATAAATAATTAATATCTCCGTTATTATAAAGTTAATTAATGCGAAATTTCGCAGGGATAAAGAGTATGAGATGAGGATTCTATGTAATTCTATAGAGAAAAATAATAAATTAATAAAAGAAATAAATAAAAAAGAATAAAAATATTATCCCAACCCGAGCAGGAATTTTAATTAATTAATAACACCTAAAGTAGATGATTTGCCCTAATGGAAATTAGGAATCTTGTATTTCTGTTTTTCAAGCTGATAAAATATTCATCATTTGAAATTATCTTAGTAAAAATTTCAGAAACTATCGATAAAAGAGAAATGTCTTTCTTCATCTATTAATATAGAAAAAAATAAAAGTGAATTTCCATATTAAATAGGAGATAGCAGCTGGAACCTGCTCTTTGCTCAAGGTCAACAGAACAAGCTGAACTAACAATGACCCCCACCACCTGCTTAGTTCAATAATTAAAAGAAAAACAAAACAATTATTCTACTAACCAACCTGAAAAATTTATTCTTTTTGGATGTTAAAAAATAAAATATAGAAAAAATTTTTGCAAACAAATGTTTATTATGATTAATAGAATTTGTTTAAATCTATTTAGCTAAAATTAATATTATACGAGATTTTTTGATTTTAACTTCAAATAAAGGATGGATTGCTATCAAGTTGATAATGCCCTTGGCTTTTGATTACAAAATTATATAAAAGTTTTTTAAAGAAAAGCAAAAAATGCATGAAATGATATAAAAAATTACTCCAGCTTGTAGAAATCTTTTTTTTTATTGCAAAGAAATTAAAATATAAAAATTTCCATAGCTGATTATTCATCATGAAATTTTAGATTGAAATGTCCACTGTTGATTTGTTGGAGCATGTTTCATAGGGCTTTTGAACCGGCTCAGATGGGAATGGAAAACACATAAAAAGAAAAATACCATTAACTATCATTTGCACAAAATTTCACCAAATTTCACTTTCTCTATTTTCATTAATTAATTTTGATTTAAGATATAAAATAATATACGATTGTCTCATAGTTGATTCATTTCTCATATTTTGTATATTTTCTTCTAATTTAATTCATTTGTTGAATATTATAATTTATTTAAAACAAGAAATGGGAAATCTTTTTTTAATCGTCGACAATGAAAGAAGTGAGGTGGAGAAGTGGGGGAGGAGTTGGTTAGCCGAAGCTAACTTGATGGAGAAGAGGACAACATGAACGAATTGGCTTCAATTTTTAATTTGGAATCTTTTAGAACGAATTCAAATAAAGAGAACATTTTTAATTGTTTGAGTGTTTTTTTAGACATAAATAAATAGTAAAGAATATTTATTTAAAAATTCCATAAATAAAGAATATAAGCTTATAAAATTTATGATAATAAGAAAAATTCCAAACAAAATAATTCATAGAGAATTGCAATTTTTTTTCAAAAAGAAATCTGCGCACTGAGACCCAGGCGAGCTACTATTGTATAGATGATCTGGCCTTTCATCGGTCAATTGAAATCTTGAAATTGTATTACGTATATCTCTCTCATTTGTGGATGAATTATTATGAAAAAACAGAAAACTCACTTTCATTCAATCATAAATGTATACAAAATTTTTGGTTAACATACACCTATTTTAAGGGCACCT
>JAAAKE020152181.1:0-12597 GCA_010014785.2 Anisolabis maritima
TTTTTTTTTTTGAGAATTTCTAATTTTAGAAATTCTGGATAATAAAGTTTAATGGTTCTAAATATTAATATTAGTTCACTCTTCCTCTATCGTGGAATTCGTAGCGATTATAATTATAATTTTTGTTTTGAAAGTCTGTTAAGTGAAGAAAATATGAAGAAGAAAAAAGAATATCTGCTATTCTTATAGATCAGCTATATAATCACATTGTTTGAAGAAAATATGGTCAACCTAATCATAATGACATAGGCGAATTAAGGCCCTTGTCTCTTTGGGAATAGCTAGATATTGCTTTATGAAATAAATGGTTCAGTTCTCGCCCTGGACGATAAAATCTTTTTAAAATATATTAGTTTGAAGTTAATTTAAATAAATATGAATTGAGCCCATATGGCCTCAAATGCCGAAAAAGACAAAGATTAATTGTTAAATTTATTTTGATATTGTTAAGTTTATACAAAAATAAAATAAAAAATAATATCTTATAACACTCATTTATAAATAATATCTTAGAACACACCCTCTGGGCTGTTCCCAATTTTTTCATTGAATTATAACGAGTATAAATAAATATATTTTAATGATAATCATAATCGAAAAAGGAATTAAGCTATTTCCTTGTTTCTAGGAATTTAAAATGTATTTATATTTAGCTATAATAGGAAAGAAAAACAAAAAAAAGGTTACCTTTTGGTGATGAAGAGGATGATCAATTGCGTAGCAAAGGTTCGTAATTAGAGTCGGCTTCGAGATGAGTGTTTGACACTCTTGAATCAATAATTGAATTTGATGATAATCTTTACTGCTGCTTGTTTTGCTCCCCTCAGCACCAAAATCTATGTGTGAGAAGAGACAACGCAGCAAATATCTATCGGCTTCAAGACCATGTACCGCTACCAACTAAAATTTACAAAACAAAAAAAATTTCTCTCATTAGAAAAATCGGAGGAAAAAAAAGGAATAAAGAAGAAGGGGCTTCTAGAAAAGTTGAGAAAAGAATTAATGAGATAAAAAATGCCATATGAATATGATTATAAGATATTAATTAAATAGATTGCTATCTTACTTGAGTTAATTCTTGTGTGCTTTGTTTAAAATTTCTTTTAGTTAAATTTGCTACCAGATATGATATTTGTGACAAGGCAAAAGACAACGAGTCCAGGTTCATAGTTCCATGAATACGGCCTCGAAAGCTTCAAACAGATTTGAAGCTTTCTTAGGTATCCACGAAATGCTGGTTGTTTTATTGACGAAAGAGTAATTACTACATTTATAATTTCCTGAGTCCAACATCGGGATGAATATTTTATAATACCATTTCACAGCAACATTATGGCGAATACAACGGAAAAGATGCACTCATTCAAGAATCTATCTATCCTAAAGGAACATATCAGAACTAACAGCATAGAGGTTAAACAACAGCAACCGCATTTCAAACATTAACAATCCAAACTTTCAAATCTAATTTTTTTCAAATACTATTAAGATTTAATCCTATATTAATTAATTTATATTTAATTAAAAAGACCAAAAAATTATATAAATCAATTTTTTGAAATTAATTCACCATAATTTTTTAAATAGATGTCTCTGATATATTTTTATATATTTGCTTTTAATAGAATGCGCCATCTTCTTTTTTAAACTCTTCCATACTCATGACGTTGAGCCAACGTTAATGACTAAATCAAATATTAACAAATAATTTTAGATATCCAGATTTTTACTTTTGTTATGGGTATCTTTCTATTAAATAACTAGATTTTTTTAAAATATAATATTATTATGTTAAAAATTGATTTATTTTAAAACTTTTTCGATCATGATTTTTTGATTTCAAATAAGTACAAATGTTAACTTAAAAAATAAAAAAAATAAAAATGTCAAGACATAGAAATGTTAGGTCTATGAATTATTCGGAAGGTAAAATTTTTCAATTTAAATTATATGATATATATATTTTTATTATTTTTTAAATTATTTTCAGAATATGAAGGATACGATGATGTTTATGGACATTCGGTCGAAGACGATTTTTGTATTTCACCAAGCGATGGTTGGAGTATTTATATTTATTTATTTTTATATTATTTTTAATTAAATATGTTTTTTCTTTTAGCTGCTCAATTCATCTTTGATAGATCAAAACAAACACAAATTTCCTCGTTTATTGATAAAGATCAAAATATAGCAGAGGAAGATGAAAGTCTAGAGGAATCTTTGGAAGGCAATGGAAGGAAACGTTCGGATTCTCTAAATTTTAAATGGCCTGATTTAAACCCAATCGATGAAGGCAGATTAAGATCCTGTTTGGAGGAAATTCGAAATGTGATTGGCGATGCCTTTCAGGAATCTGTTATCATTAATATCATCATTAAGAATAAATTCGATTTGGCAAGATCTCTCGATGCTTTACTCAAAAATTCTTCAACAAAAACACAAGGTAATATACTATCATACGTTTGTTTATTTAAAGAAAGACTTTAATCTAACTGTTATTAAAGTTAATAGAAATTTGTTGTTTTGAGTAAGACTTTTAGAATTATATATATAGGGCAGAGAGGAACGACTGAGCAAAAGTAAATTCACATTTATATATTTATAAATAAATTAAATATTTTTCAAGACCTATCATATCAATCAGTTATTAATATTCAATATGTGCCTTGAATCGCACCGATCATAATGATATATATATATTGCATTTATTTAGGGACATGTCAAGAATATTTTTCAGATCTAATTTTACTTAATTGGGTTTTAGATTGTTTTATTTATTTTAGGAAATGCTCTAGGGCTATCCGTTCAGTAAAATTTAAAAAAAAAATTGTTTTTGGTGAAATTTCACATTATAAAAAGAAAAAAATAAATTCAATATTTTTCATTATATGTCAAAAATGGTTAGCCTAATTATGATCCTTTTGCTTTTTTTTATTGGTATATTTTTGATGGTGGATCAAGTGGCCCCTGGCCCCAGGACCTATCCTATCCGGGATATCAATGCACTTACTGGGTTTAACTTAAATAAAATAGATTATTAAAACGTAGGTTAATTGGTGTGAAATTATAAATTATTATTTTTGTAATTATCAAGATAATGAATAATTTAAAAAAAAACTTTTAAAGAATTATATTTAGAACAAATGGATCGATTGAAAGCGTTTAAGATGCATAATATCAATTCTCTCCCCAAAATCTTATTTAAAACTTAAAAAATATTTTCCTAAATCCCCATTCTTGGAGTATTTAGCTGATCATCTCTTTTTCAATTGCAAAAATTTCACAAGCATGATTTCTTTCGTCAAATATACTCCAAAGAAAGAAATCGTATTTTGAACGCCTCCTTTCTTCTCTCATATCGGCAATCAATCCTTTTGGAGTATTTGACCTCTACATTGGATGATTGAAGAAACCCATATGAAATTTTTACAATTGATAGATAGAAGCTGCAAAGAGTCATGGAGTCAAAAAACGTGTGCGACTTTGTTACACACTTAAACAATGATATGTTTTAATTTTCATTATGTTTAAATAAATTTTTTACTTCAAAATTCATACTATCAGTATTTTTTGTTTTAAAAATGTTCAGTCCAGATTCTGTATCTCACCACTAAATAATGGGAACACATCCAAGGATGATTAAACAATATCTGAGAAAAAAGATTTATAAAAATAGTTAAATTATATATATTTATATTTGTTCCCATGGTAACCATATGGTCTATAGTCTCTGAAGAACTTTATACTTGTTGAAGGTGGAAAACGATTAGTATTACTATACTACATATACTAATACTATATATTTCAAAGATCATTTCATTTCTAATTGATATATCGACAAAAATTGTTTAAGCGGATAATAAAACCTCAGAAGTACTGTTTGGTCGATTTTACTGACATCTTTGCTCTCGCATATTATATAGGAGACCGGTCGTTTTTGACTCACTTAGCCATTTTTTTTTGACTGGCCTTTATGGACTCAGAAGAACTTAAAATGTGTATTTCGATCTCGAGTCACTAAACTTCAAATTTTATATGTAGGTAAAAAATCTGTTGTGATTAAATGCACATCTCATAATTAAGGAAAGGAAAGCAAAGCTATGCTGTCACACAAGATTTTTTGCATGGTTCCTCCTATAGATAGATAGCCGTTCAATGTACAGCTATATCGTTAGAGAAAATTACAAAAAAACCTAAACATGAGTAAAGTGGGGCCCAAATAAAGAATCATCTTATAAATAATTGTTTTTGATCAAAATCGTTGTAGCGAATTTTAAGAAAATCAAAAAAAAAAAAAAAAAACATCAGTAAAGTACTAGAACCCGTTGGCCGATTTTATTAAGAGGTTTCGAGCTTAAACATTGAAGTATGAGCCTCGAGCGTTTTTTCATTTTTGAGAAATCTTATTTGCAGAAACACAAACAGACCATTTTGCGAGACCCATTTTTTAGACTCAAGGGGCCTCAAAATATGTATAGAAATCGATTTGCTTTGCGATCGCAATGCTTTTCAGCTCTATATTACATATATAAATAAGAGAAAGTAAAATTAAAAATAAATGAACCTAAATATTGTTTCAACCCATTTTTAACAATGTTAGCATCCGTCTTTATGTATAATGTAGCATTGATTAACTGTTAATTTGGGGGAGAGCAGGAATAATAAAGCTATAATTTTTTTTTTTATTTTCATATTGTATATCTACTTCAATCAGAATTTTAGCAAAATAAAAAAAAGGCAATGTCAAGAAATGTAGAGTATACTATTCATTGGAAAAATTTTACAAGTTATTTATTCAACTTTTACAATTATTATTGTAAATTTTGATTCTAATATTTCTCTCAACAAGTCTGATTTTTATTACATATCATTTTGATTCTCCAGCATAAAATTTCACAGGATTTTGAAGCCTCTTGATTACTACTGGCAATCCTTTTATAATTTAATACACGCGTACAATAAATTTTGTAAAGATTAGATACATAAAAAAAATGACAATAAGGAACTGTGCACGATTAGAGTCGACGACATGTTCATAAACTTTTTGCATTCACGGTTCATTTTTTTGAGAATTTTTATGCAACCTCTCTTATATGATTCTGGATATAAATCAAATAGCTAGATAAATAAAATCAGAAATATTAGCCCCCCACTCCTCTCTTGCCATTTAGCACTCCTCCACTCTAGAATTCCTTCCTTTTTGTAAAAATAGAATAATTGTTCATTTCCTCAAATATGAAATATAATATCTTGATGATGGATGATAGATAGTCAAAAAGAAATTGAGAATCAATAAGCAAAGTCATTTGCACCTAAAGAAATTGAAAATAAGAAATAGAAGTTTCTTAAAGTTGTAAAGAAAATTTTCTTCCAACTTTCATCCTTCATAGTAGTTGTTTTTGGATGTGGATGGCAGCCAGGTTGGAATAAAGGCGAGAAAAAGAAACAAACGCTTGGTTCCACTCCCAATCCTTTATTGCTAAGAAACTAGTATCGACGTTTCGGAGGTCGCGACTTCCGATCTTCATCCAAACTCGATTAAGTGAGCAAATGATATAAGCATTCCATTTAACTTCCGAAATGTCGACACGCGTTTCTTAGCAATAAAGGATTGGGAGTGGAACCAAGCGTTTGTTTCTTTTTTCTTCTTATTTAGACATTTAGAATAGTAAATAAATTTATTTTTAGATGCTCGTGAATTTCAAGATGTTAAAAACGCCTCGCTAAGTAAAGGTGAGAAAATCTCAACATTTAAAAGTTTATCAATTTGAAAATATTTTAACTAAAAGAAGCTTTCTTTTTTCATGTCTCTTTTGATATTTATTGGATGCATTTGGTAAGGTAAGATGAAAGTTCAAATCCTTTTTCTTCTCATAAACACTTTTCAAAAATTAAAATTAATTCTCCGGAGGCTAGTTTAGATAAAAAACAATTTAGGATACCAAATTTAAAATTTAATAGTATTAATAATAAATTAAGGAATTTGACTGATTCGTCCGATGAAGAGAATGAAAATGAATTTTCATCGTTCATGACATTAAAAGTTCAACATAAGAAGTATTCTCCAAATTCTTTTGAAAGTGATTCAAATTCAGATTTGCCCATTAAATTGCCAAGAAATTCTGACACCTCTTTGAGAGATAAAATTGATAATATTTCCTCACTAAGTGATCTCGTTTCTTCACATTTAAATTGCAATGATACAAAAAATTTCATATTATCTAAAAGCAATAGTGATTCATTAACATTAAATTCATCAAAAACCTTTTCAATACCGAAATTATCCTTCCGGACTTCACCACTCTCTTCGGATCCAAGTGATTTGAATGCAACGGATTCCACCCCTAAATGGACAATTGATTTATCAAGCGCTTTAAAAAATTCCATTTATTTAAATGAAGGAATTCTGAAAGATGAAAAAAAAGAAACAAGTGAATCTCAAAATTATCTAAAAAAAGAAGACATTCAATCAAATTTCGATATGAGTTCTATTTTAGATATCGACCATCCTGTCCAAATGAACATTTGTTCACCTCTTGGGAATGTGATTTGTAAACAGTGGAAAAATCGAGAGGTTAAACTCAAAAAGAAAAATCCAAAATATAATTTTAGATTCAAATTCGATACGCCATCTCCTTTTTAGAAAAAGATAGAAACTCTTTTTATGATTTTTTTTTTTTCGTTTTTAAATTTGATATATATACCTTATATACTTATACATGGACTTTCAAATTTGTTTTGAGTAATCATCACTTTTCTAATACAAATTTTAATTTTATAAAATCTACTGACATCTTTGAAAATATTTAAGAATATAAATTAGAGACAATCAATTCAAGGATATTCAGTTTTCCTATCAATAGATATATAAAATCATATTTTTTTTTTTTTATTAAGGGGAAATTTATATAATAGAAAAATAAATATTTTTTCTTTCATATAAATTGAATAGCCTGCCTTTAAAATTTTAGAATACTCTCACTTTATAGTACAACCATTTAACCATCTCACACTATTTAAGGGCAATAAACGAAATCTCATTTTAAATTGATATTGATTAATAAACTTTTTTTTTTTTTTTATGTGATATTTTCATAAATCTCATCCACTGTTGTGTATTTATTATATATTCTTTCTTTTTTAATTTGTAATATGTACTTAGTTTTTAAAAATAGAAAAGATCTTAGAAGATCAGTTTAATAGATAAGTAAATTTCTATTAGGGAATTTTTATTCTTTAAGACCTTTTTTGTTTTTATTTTTGTTTTTTTTTTTTTTTTTTTTTTAATCACAGGTGCTCTTATTAGAAAATAAGGTGAAAAAAAAAAAAAATTCCAAAACTTTTTTAAAATTTAATATATAATAGAAAATAGAATTAAATTCTAGATTTCATTAATTTATTTTTTAAGACGGGTGTTGGAAAATAAATAAAGAAACACTAAAATATTATTTTTCACTATTTATTAAATTCCATTTCGTCCCGGTACCAAAAAATCTAAAATATTATTAGAGTATATAATTAGGAATTTAATTTTGTGTGGTAAACAACCAGGGGGGACCGTTCCCCATTTCCAAAGCCAAAACTATCAGGAAATTTAAATAAAAACAAAACAATAAAATGTCTAAATGGAATTTGTAATAAAAACGAGAATGCCTAGCTTAAATATAAAATTTCAGCCTCATATGTTTTTTCGCTTTTGAGAAATCTTGTTTACAGACAGACAGACTATTTGGCGAGACGTGTATTTCCGTTGAAATCTCAACATCAATTCTTTCTCATTATTTCATATCTCTCTATAATAAAATAAAAAAAAAAAAAAAAAAAAAAATAATTCTAAACGCCAAACAAGAAAAATTTTATTCTCTTCCCCCCCCCCCCTAATTGAATTTAAAAAAATCAAATAAAAATTGAATATTATTCTAGTTAAAGCTATTAGGTTTGGAGATATTTTGATTTTTCAACTTATGTCAAATGTTTTTTATTTTAAAAATCTAATCAAATGTAATTGTGAGCTGAGCAATTTTTGTGATCCTATTTATAAATGATCTCCTCCAAAGTATCTTCGATGCATTGGCTATCCATACGAGTTTTCTAATGTTGAGTGATTGCTATTGTCGTTTGTGCATTGACCGAATGAACAACTCATATTGAACCCAAGAGTGAAATTCATATTATTTTCATACTTTTCTATTGTCCTAAAATTTGAGATGACCACTAAGAAAGAAGAAATTAAACAAAAACGTCAAAAACGCCCAACCAAAAAAATCTAAGATTGTATTGTATTGAATGATAGGGGTATCTTTTGAAAAGGTTAGTGGTATTCAAAACGCCAAAGAGATACTAAGTCAATATATCGTTTATCAAAAGAATCAATCATCTCACACTTTCTAATAAGAAGAATAAGATTGTTCTGGTAAAAATAACTCAATTTTTTGATTGTTTGGCCTTTTTTTTTTTTGTCTTCAAATAAAATATTTACCAATAATTAATTGGTATTTAGAGGTTTTCAACTATTCCTGTTATTATGTTCTTTGTTTTAAAGATACAAACAATTATATAACAAAAATAACAAAAAATACCATGATAGCTGGTCTCCTTGGGCTTGGTTCGATACTTGGACGAAGTTTTTCATGCCTGATATACAATAAATAAGAAAACGCAGAACTCTGGATCCTAGAAAAAAGAAAGCTTTTACTGGCCCATATTCGATTGTCATTTTTCCTCTCATGGAAAAACCAAATATGATTAAAATGATTTTCTAACTAGCGCCCTTCAGCCACTCCTATTCTAAATCTTCTTTGAAAACAACTGTTTTTTTTCCCTTCTCCTCAAATTCAATCTTGCATAGAGCCCCTAAATGAATCCCGACATCCAATTTTTGTAAATAATTTGCTCTTCTTTTACTCCTATGGTCCTTTTGCCATCTCCCAGCTTCCAATAAAATTTTTTCTAATTATTAAAAAAAATCAAATTTGTCAGAGTGAAAAATGAAATTCCAAAAAAAAAAAAAAAATTAAATTTGGAATAAAAAATTTTTGTAAAGCCAATTTTACATCTATTTTGATAATTAGGCCTTAATTGGGCGGGAGAAAGAACTAGTTAGGCAAATGACCCTAAGACAGCGATTCTCAACCTGTGGGGCGCGCCCTCCAAGAGAAAATATTTAAAAAAATTGATTAACTGACTGAAAGGAAAGCACACACACACATACAAAACAAAATACATTTCGACATAATATTTAATAAAAGGCAATAAAAAGGCACCGGATTCTTGTTTTGTCTATGCTGAGGATCGGTGTTGCCAAATGTCAATAAATTTCCATATTCTTGATAATTTGTAAGGTTTAAAATTAAGGTCGTAGTGTAGGTTTAGCCAAAATACTCAAAATACATTATTATTGTATACATTTTATTGAATGCGGGGGCGCGATAAAAATTATGATTGAAAATTGGGCCGCGAATACTGAAAGGTTGAAAAACGCTGCCCTAAGATGTACAAGATGATCTCTTATAAAAAGGAAGATGCAAGAAGAAAAAATTTCAGATGATCCCGAATTAAGCATTTTGTAACATGTCTGTCTATCTGGAACGTTAGAGTCATTTGAAGAAATTTCAACATGTTATACAGATCAGTTTGCAGGAAATGATTGTATATTAATTTATTATTTTTCTTTTATGATACGTTGCCATCTCCAATAAATACTTTTCTTCTTATATGATAAGAGAGTTAAAGTGACATTAGTAATTGATTTTCTTTTCTGCCACTTGTAAAGAGAACTTATATCGAATGTTGGTCAAATTGAGAACACATTTAATAGTTACTCCTCGGTTATTTGAGGGCATAAAAAATTTCTCTTTTTTATAAAAGGCCTCCTCTCCCATCCCTTAGACTTTTAGAAATAACTCCTCTGGATATTAATAATAATTTAACACAAGTTCAATTATTAATTAATCAAGAAAATTTTTTAAATTTTTTTTTATTAATTTCAGAAAAAATATTCTGTACTTTTTTGTCCTACAATTTTTAGAGATCAAATAAACTTACCTTTTTTAATTGTAGGGGTTTATTTAAAAAAAAGATTGCAAAGCGAGTGTCTTTTGGAGAAAAAAGAACAACTGAAGACAATGGAACTTTTATAATTTATAATTTTATTCTAAGTGGGAAAATTATTTAACCAAAATCTAAGAAATATTTTTATTTATTACTCCATATATTTAAAACCAATTTAACATTAAATACAATGTTTTAATTTAAAAATTTTTTCAAAAGTAGTTTTATTTCTTGACACTTAATAAATTGTTAGTTTTTTTTTTTTCTAATTTAAGGCGTTAAAAGGTTTTCTAATTCACCTCAAGAAATAGAAAATTTCAATGAAAATTCCAAATCAAATGAGATTGTTCAAATTGAGAAGAGAATTGCATCAAATTGTCCAGATAATAAAATAAATGTTAAAATCGTTCCGGCAGCTAAAACCCTTGCCATTACAAAAGGCTTTGATGTGATTAATGAGAAATCTCTAGGTAAGAACATAATTCTTTGCATAAGAATTTGAAATAAATTAAATTAATTGTTTTTTATTTTTATTCTTTTTAGAAAATAATTCAAAGACAGGTTCGAACACGCCAACACCGCGAACTCAATCGCCTAGTAATTTAGATATTGATTCATCAGCTGATGGCAGCAAAAGATCAACTACAATGGGGAAATCTAAGCCCAAGTAAGTCTTGCATCTTTGTTGAATTTTAATAATAATAAAAAAAAAACAATTGAAATAAATAAGTCAAAGAGATTTTATATCAGTTTTTGATTATTTCTTTCAACAAACATTAATAAAAATAATTATAAGGGGGAATTGAAGAAATATCAATTCAAAACAACCTTTCAGCCCTGTCCCTTGAAGTAGAGTTAGAGGTCTGATGGCTTCGTACCAAGGGTCACTGATTCACATCCCGTCCTGAACGACAAAAATTTAAATTATATTGGCTATCAATTATTAAATATTAATAAATAAGTTGTCTAAATGGCCTCAAATGCCGAAAAAGTCTTAAAAAAACATATACCAGTATATATAAGGATTTTTTTCTTAGAGACACATACATTGAATTATTTTTGTAGTTCAGCTCTTTCGAAGTTATCTTCTTCTCGGTTTCGGTTATTATTTATTAATTCAATTTGAAAAGGCTCATAATCATTTTACACCATTGTCATCTAATGAGTTTGGTCCGATTATATTACATTCCAGGACATTTCGAACAGGCTTGTTTTTTTATTTAAGGGCATCAATGTGAAATTGTCAAAACTAGAATCACCCCTTAATAAGATAATGTTGCGGCGCAACCAACCTACATAGTTTTCTTTCTAGGTGGAGCATACGCGGATCCCTGGGTGGAGGTGATCCCAAAACCAATTGAAACCAAACACCAAAACATCCCTAAAAACATACAAAAAATCGCCCCTCTTTGCTGGAATCAACTTCCCCCTTTCTCAAAATTGTTCTTCCTTGAGTTGGAGAATCGGTTCGCCCCCCCTTTTGTCATTCAACAATTTTGGAAAGGTTAATCTCCTCTCCTTTTCAAACAATCCTATTACATATTCAAATTCACTATTTGAAATTCATAATATCACCGAATCAAATTTTATTCCTTCTTATTAAAAAATTTATCCAATAGCAATTTTTAATATAATTTTAATTTATTTATATTAACGATAACCGTTATCCGTCCATTTTTTTTTAAATTAATTGGTAGCCAATATTTTAATTTTATCGTTCAGGTCTGCGAAAGAAATCATGAAAGAATTATTGTAATTTTGCTCTTATAATTTCATTAAAAAAAAAAAATATTAATTTTTTTCTCGAAATATCCTCACGCTGCTCTAGTTTAAAAAAAAAAAATAATTATAAGTAACTGTAAATAGGATATTCAAAAATTTTAAAATTTTCACCCCCACCTCCCCTTTAATTTTAATGGGCTTTAATAAAATATTTTTTTGTGAGTATATTTTTGCTAGTTGATCAAACGACCCTTGGCCCCTTGGAATCGAATACGAGGCATCGGTGTGCTTCCTCTCCACCAGACCACCGGACTCTAGTCCACATCAGCAAAAAACTCACATCCCAATATATATTCAGATCTAATGAAAAAATCTAGTGAAAAATCTTTTAAACAAAAATTTTTCACTTTTTAAACCAGCAACTTGACCGACATCTTCGGCAGAAATCCTTTCAATGGGTTGGTGGAGATATTCAAGTTAGAAGGTTTTTCGAGATCTCTTCGATTCATATATTTCTTTCATTTGACCACTTCCTATTACAACTTTAATTCTTCGTATTATTTTCTCAAAAACCCCTATAATATTATTTGATTTATATATATATATATATGTACCAATATTGTGAAATTATTATGCAACATTTACGCTCCGTACAATCTCATTTATAACATTGCGAAATACACACATATATAAAGTCAAGCCTCTACTCTATTTTTAAGTCTTTCTTAATATTCCTTCGTGCATTCATGTAACCAATTTTTTTTTTTAATTTTTCAATATTTCATTTGAATTTTTTGGAAATAAATTTTTTGAAACAGAATC
>JAAAKE020152192.1:0-12596 GCA_010014785.2 Anisolabis maritima
GCCTTGTGCTTTCATGCGATCAACCGTAATTTTTCTAAACACCACAGCAATCATTTGGAATGTAGAACCACTTCCTATATTGATATAGAAAATATTAAATTTTTTACACAAAAAGATGATATATATGTTGGTTCAACGGCAAAGTTATATTTTGGGTGTGGCGCAATCACCACATTCCGGGCACCATCGTTAGTAAATAAATAAAAATTTTTAAAAAGCAAATAGAAAGTGAGAAATCATTGGGTTCTTCCTTAACATTGGTCGGTTAAAGTATTTTTTGTTTATTTTTGTTTTGATACAATTTTGTTTGTTTTGATCATGTCTTGTCATGGTGGTGCATCCATGATTTAATCTTGGAGGAATTAAACAGAACACATGCAAATTAATTAATATTTATTAAGACTTTTATTGTGGTCTCAAATTCTTAAATAGCAAATAAATAGATAATATTAATTAAAGAAAAACTTTTTGATTTTACTGATTGAAGTAGCAAGTAACCCCCCCCCCCCCCACTGGAATTTCTACATAATTTTAAATAATAATATAATAATTTTTTTATCAAATCAAACTAATAGAGTTTGTTTTTCTTGTGGTGTTGCAGGAAGCCGATCTCGAGCACAAGCTCGAGTTGGAGCTTAAAATGCGCGAAGGATCTACCCGGTTGTTGGCTGCTTGCCGAAGATTGCCTCAGGCCCTCGAAGCTGCTAAAAGCCTTCTCACCAGTAATGCACGAATGACAGCTTATATGGCAGAGTTGCAGAGGCGCAGAAGAGAACCCAGGACTCCCGGGTAATTTCTCATCCTGCATAAAATAAATTTGAGAAAGACTTTCATACTCCTGGCGTCGTCCGTGAAATATTAGAACATTATTTATTCGTCACGCAAGCTCGAATACCATAATGAGTTATTTATTCATTCTTAAATCATCAACCTAGGTGGTGCTGCGGAGTATGAACAGAGGGGGAAACTGTAGAGAAAAGTATTTTCCTAATAAGTGTCGATATCCTGGGTGCCTGGGACACTTTATATTCAAGGATTCGGACAAAAATTCATTCAAACACAGGTTTAAAAATTTTTTGTTTTAAGCAAATAGAATTTAATCAGATTGTCAAAATAAACTAAAATATAAGATTTTTTCTCACTTTTTCTTAAACTATATTGGATAATTTTCCCTCTTGAAATATTTTTTTATTCTTTTTAGAGATCTTCTAGACGGGACAATTACCCCTGATTAGGAAGGGGCAATTCCCCTTTTACCACGATAGTGGTCCTAGGCAATAAAATATATACAAGTGAATATAAAAATTATTATTATATTGTATATATTAATGAGCGAGTGACATATTGAACGAATCACTTTATCTCATGCGACTATACATTGAATGTCGATCTTTATTAGATCTTATTTGTTTTTTGGTCCGATTTTGGAATTTCCTCCCGTCCGCGATAATTAAGAGTCAGTTGAGGCGCATTTGGACAGTAGGTTTTAATCGTTTTTTAGCATCTTAGCAACATTTCTTCCTTTACTGCTATCCTGACCAAGGAATAGATTTAAATGAAATTTTCCTATAAGATTTTTATTTAATTAAATATTTTACTTAATTATTCAACCATTTAATTATAGATTTTATTAAATAGGGTATTTACTCGAACACTGGCGGAACGTCATCGTCTAAGAGGAGATACTAAAAAATTTAATGGTCGGTTCAAATTTTGATTCCATTTTTCCTTCCCTTTCATTTTTATTTAATTTCACTTATTTTGATATCTTATACTGCTAGTATAAGAAATGTTAACTAAGGATTGGGTGGATTACATCCACGTCCTCTCCAGGTGTGTGTGATCTTTTGAGTCACGGAAAAATAATTAATATTCTTCAGATGATTTTTTTTAAATATAAAACTATCCTAATGTTAAAGGAAGAGTGTAGTAGTATAGAACCCCTAAAAAAAAAACTCGAGATTCAGGACCATACTCACATATTTTTTTTAACAACTCTAAAATTCTTTAACAAATGATCAAATCCCAAATGTCAAAATTCTGTTTATTTTTTTTTTCTTTCCGAAAATGCTTTACTAAATATTCACAGAAAGAAAAAAAAATAAACGGAATTTCGACACTTATTTTATTTATTTTTAAAAACCTTTTGAGTTTGGAAATTGGGTCCATAAATATATTATATATCAATATCCAAATTTTTTTTTAATAAGCATTTCAAATTATAATTTAATTAAAATTTTAATATCAAATAAAATTGATTGGAGTCATTAATATTAAAATACTGAAATGTGTTGTTTTATATTTAAATAAAAAAAAACTTTATTAACAATGTAAGGCAACAACAAACTATTAATTTATTGTTATCATCTTAGAAAATACTGATTGTTTTGGTTTGTGAAGAATTGGTTTTTTAAATTAAGTAATAATTCCATTATTATCTTAGAAATAGAAATGGGTCAATTCTAAAATTTATTAAAATTGTAAAATAATTAAAATATTTAATGGAGTTTTTATAATATGATCGTACATTTACAAACATCTAGCGTTTAAGACAAAAATTCACATTTTAATAAAATCCAAAAGATAATATAAAAAGAGAACGATGGAAGAACATAAAATTGACTCGTAAAATAAATAACATTTACTCGAGTTTTTTCTTCCTTGAGTTAATTTACTGTATGTTATGAATTAAAATGACTTTGACCTTTTTTCTTGCAGAAGCAATGGCTCGAGTGGCAATGGAACAGCTCGACTCTCTCTCTCAGATCTTCGTCTTCCTTTGATGTGGCGCGACTCGGACCATTTCAAGAACAAAGGCGATTATCGACGTTTTGCGGTCTTTTGCCTGGCCCGAGTGGGTACTGAAATCCACGCCACAGCATTGCATTGTCCCGTTGACCGAGAACACACTGACCTCACTTTCGGGGACACCCTCGTCTTGTAAGACATTCTTTTACCTTGTTTATTAATATTTTTTCATAATAATTATTTTTATAAACCTACATAGAATTTGAGGAGAATCAGATCACCCTTAATAAGCACTAGAGAGGAATTTCTAGTTAAATAGAATTATAATTTAGTGTACAAATATGACCTTTTTAAAGGAGAGGAAGGGGATTTTCATTTCTAAACCCTCCACCACTCACCTAAATAGAAAATAGTAAATTTTTTTTATTTTTTATTTTTTAGTGAACAAGCACCGGCTGATTTTGAATTGCGACTTGAAGTATATGGCCATATCTTACTTGATGATTTGTCAATGGCCTCAACCCCCCGAAAAATTAAAAAAACTCTTCATAGTAGTTTAAGTCGAACTGTCGGAAGGCGCTTGGCAGCTTCACTACGAGATGAATTGGACCCTTCAGGGACAATGTATGTATCATTTTTTCTACGGGAAATTATTGATATTTATGTAAAAATATAAAATCGGGAAAATTTTTGAGTATATTAAAAAAAATCTAATTTTAATTAAAGTAATTACTAACCCTACCTCCTTTACTAATAAATAGCAATTCAAATGTTAAAAGTAAGTGGACCGTAACGATGAACAAATAATGACTGCATGCCTGATGGATTTTCTAAACAGAATTCGTCCTCTAACGAATTAAAGGAAATAAACCTTACTTATTATACCAATCATCTTTATATAAAAATTATGCCATTTTAATTTGGTTTATTTATTTTACTGCTCCCAAGTTACTCACGCTTTCAAAATTTATTTAGATGATTGATATATGCTTAATATCAACAGTATAGTCTTTCATATAATTTTAATGAGCTTCTTCATGACACATCACAGACAGGCTCATTAAAAATATTAAACAATATTTTAATGGACCTTATTCAATCTCTCTCTGAATGTCATTTGAAATTAATTTAATAGTCTAAACAACACAAAAGGTGAATGACTTATATATATTGCTGGAATTTTGATATTAAATCTTGCTAATAAATTAAATATACAAGGTAGGAAGAAAAAAATATATTAACTGACAAGACAATAAAGGGAGGTTTTAGAGGGAACACTCCTAAAAAAATATTTAGGGGCTTTGAACTGAAATTATTGGAGGGGTGACATTAAAAAATAGATTGAGAAACACTGAACTAAACTTAGATTTTTTATATCTTTTTTATTCTAATTCCCGAATTTGAAAAAAAAGAGATAATGCACAAACTAAAGAAGCCACTGCTGAGGAGGGGGGATTCTTAAAAATAACTCCAAAATGGAAAAAAGATTGGTCAAGTTTAGATTATTAATTTCAATGATAATTTTATATTAGAAAATATATATTATTATTCACCTTGAATGTCCTTTGTAAAAAATTTTCTTAAAATATCCATTTTGATTTTTAGTGGACCACATTTCGAACTTATGGCAAGTGCTAGACTCACTCTACAAGATGTTGACGATGCTGTACAAACACATGAACTCCGAACAGAACCCGTAGGTAGGTAATTCAAATAAATTGTTTTAATAGAAAAAAAAAATTATTCCTTTAATTAAATACCAGAAAAGACCATCTAATATTATTTTTAAAATATTTCGCCCTTTCTAACCACACACTCTTCCTAACTTAATCCAACTTTTTAATTTTTTTGTTTTATTTTCCTATTATAAAAACGATAAATTCAGATGTTATTTTGGTTCATAAACAAAATTCCGAAAAAATTTAGTTGTTCAAAAAATTTATTATTAAACTCATGGTTAACAAAGGCTCTGTTTTGAACGGAGTGTCCAGCTATTCAGCATCCTGATTAATTTGTAATTTTCCCTCGCTTGCTTTTATTTTAGACCGTAAACAAAAAAAATTTGGTTGATCAAACAAATGAGATGATTTTCTAAACGAAAAAAAAATCGAATAAAAATTTAAACAAAGAAACTCAATGCACTGATATGAGGTAAAAATCATAAATCTAATCATGTATATTATTTACAGAGCCTCGAAATCGTGCACTTCCTCTTTTTGGCCACTTTTGCTGTCGACTTGCAGCGAGACCCGAATGCGCCAGTAGGGAAGTTTGTTCAGGCGATATACAAATTTGTGATTCTTCTACTGGAAAATGGTATCCAGTTTGGGCCAGGCTTCAAGCTTTCCAGCTTGAAACCTGGCCAGATAGACGAAAACTCGAAGAACTTCCAATGACTTCTTTGCCTATTACTCGAGTAAATATAATAAAATTTAATCTTTTATATTTTATTCTATTTAATTTTAAAGTCAATGTTCATTTGTGTTTTTCTTTTTTAGGACACCAGGGTACAACCTGGAACACTCAATAGTGATCTTATTGTTTCTACTTTAGACCAATCCTTAACCCTTAGAGCTTCAACTGTTGAAGAACAGCAACGGTGGTTTCGATATTTAGCAACACATGCTTCTGATCATGCCAGGTAAATCTTTTAAATTCACTCACCTTATAAAGAAATTCAGACACAAAATATTTTAATGTGATCTCCCCTTCGTGTCCCAAATAACTACTGGTTTTTTAAAATTGATTTAGTTTCAAATAGAATAAAATCAATCAACAAAAACAATGTTAACACTTTTCAAGAGACCCATGCCAATGGCTATTTGAAGGCTTTAATTTTCAAAATAATGATTTTCTTCAGTGTATTTATCCAGGGCTGGGCAGTTTCTTGACAAATTTCTGACAAAAAATTGAAACTAGTTACTAGTTTCTTTCATTTTGCAGAATTAGTTACTACAAGTTAAAAGTTCCTGTAACAAGTTCCTTTAAAAAAATCGTTTTAACCTGTATAAACTGTCAACAATTAAATTAGACGAATAATTTGTAACATTAATCAATGTGATTGTACAATTTAATTTTTTTACATATTGATTTCCTTCATAAATTTCCTTGATTTGTTCTTTTGATATTTTAAAGTCACTATTTAATTGTTTAATATTTTACACTATTAATAGAAAAAAGTAGTATAGTTTTATTTATACGCAAGCCTCCTCTGATAATAAATAATATTATTAATATTTATAGTTAAAAGCAACAAAGCAAGGGTCCCAAAAGTTATAAAAAAAAGTCAGCGTCCTATTCATAGTTCTTAGACTAGATATGGAAGAGGCAAATACGAATCCATTTACTTCAAACAAATTTTACTTTCTGATTTGAGCTCTTTTAATAAAATGATAGAATGAAATTTTTAAAAAATGCGACTTTTACAAGTTCCTCTCAAAAAAAAGTAACAAGTTACTCGTTCCTTTTATTTTAAGGAACGAGTTACATTTCCAATTTTTAATTTCTCATATACATAAAATATTGTAATTTACCAAAAATTCGAATTTGATTGTTTTTGACGTTTTGGACCACTCTGAGTCCGGAAATAGTATTTTTCGATTTAAGTCTGTGTGTTTGTGTCTATGTTCATTAACATGATAACTCAAGCACCCTTTAATGTAGATAACCATAAGTGCATTATAGCAAAATCATAGACTTTGGGGCTATTTCCGGCAACCAGGGTATTTTACATGAAGCGTTTTTCTAAAAATCGTGATAACTCAAATACGAATTTACCGAGATGTGAGTCAAATATTCTTTGGATACATTATATCAATATCAGAATTCACGGTTAAATTTAGTGCACTTCCCATAAGGTTTTTATAAAAATCATGTTAATTTACCCATATATATCATATGTGTATACGAGAAAGTCGAGGGGAGACCATTTAAATTACAAAAAAACAACGAACTTGAACTTGTAACTTAATACTGTCCAGCCTTATATTCAAATGAATAAAATCTATAAAATTAATACAAATTTAGAACACTTTTGATATCTGAATTCCTGTACAAGGTAAAAACTGAATCTCTGAGTTTTACTTAAATTAAAAAATTCCTCTAAAATTTTATTTATTTAATATTTTAATAAATCAAAAATAACAATTTCTTTATTCTAGATGGGGTCCTGCTGCAGAGCGTCCGATGGAGGTCCAATCGCCCTGTGCTTCTCGATTAACCTTTGGAAGACCTCCTCGGCAGGGATCACTCTACGATCAAACGCCAATATTAGATGTATCTTCTTCTACTCAATCGCAGAAGAGCCTTTTAGGTTCTGATAAATCTCGGACAAATATTCATGAGATTTTTCCTATGGTAAATAAAATAATTATTAACATCAATATCAATAAGAAAACAGAAGAGTTCTTTTGGCCCTTCATGAACCAGCGCAACGCAACTGCTTCCCAATTATGATACGACTCTAGTGCTATAGAAAGTTATATAGGGCATTGTTCATTCACCCAATCAATTCATTTATTTCTATTTCATGAATCATGTCAAAAATGACATCAAAATCCTGATGAAAAAATTGCCAAAAGATATAATTCATTATTTCGGAATCGAGAGGCTTGAACTATGATCTAATTTCGAAGCATATTTTATTAAAAGTGGGCCCCAAACAATTTTGGGGGGAAAAGATGATTAATACATTTCAAAGATCGTCTAATAAATAGATGTATGAATTGTTATCAAAATCTTTTGAGCGAATTTTGAGAAAAAAAAAACTAAAAAAGTACATCAGTAAAGTACCTGTACTCGTTGGCCGATTTGATTCAAAAGTTTCGTGACGAGAGTAGCTACTTAAATATAAAATTTCAGTCTCGTACTTTTTTTCGTTTTTATTAAAACACACAATCAGACCCAGGTGAGATTCAGGGGACTTCAAAACGTTTATTTCCGTTGAAATCTCATTCCAAAGTCATCAATTTTTTTAACGATCGCAATACTTTCTCATTATATATTTCATATATAGTTAAGAGAAAGTAAAAAACGTACTATCAACTAAAGGGAGTGTATGGTCAGGATATAATAATATTATTTACAATATTTTTTAAATTTAATAATTATGAGTATACTTATTTTTCTCTCCTTTTCCAACATCGGGCTTTTTGAAATATTCTGTACATCCTTGTTTGCAAAATCACTGATGTTTTTCATTTGCTGTGACCTATCTAGTAAAAAAATACATGCTTTTTATTAGTCATTTCTATTTTTCTAAACTTAGCTCATTTAAATTGCATGAGAGTTGGAACGTATAATTAATTGCATTGCAACCAGTCGAGTAACACTGCAGTTGCACTGGTAGACGAGGCGTGATTCAAATACAGGTATAAGATCCATTTGCAATCTTATACAAGTTGGGTTGTAGTTAGGTTGCACTGGTGAATGAACGGCCTTCCCCTTTGGGTGGCTCTATTAGCTAGCATATATATACTTTATAGTTGTCATAAATTTTTTTATTATTTTTTTTCATATGAGTCGAAAAATGGTGGAATCGCTCACAATTCTTTTGGCATCGTAATTCATTCTTATTATTAAAAATTCAATATCTATTTTCAGAACCATAATCAGGACCCTTGGCTCCCTGGGCATTTAACTTATATGAAGCCCCCTCAAACTTTTTTTAGTGTTCTTAAGAAAGGTTTTTGTTCAGGTAAATATTGAAATGAAATTTTTTTATTGGATGGGATCTCTAAATTTTAGAAAATATCAATTTCGCCATCTTAAAATAATATTTACCTTAAGTTTTCAATTTACGAGTTTAGATAAATATCTTAAGATCGCAAAATTGAAATTTTTTATTTCATCTTTCGATATCGAAAGTCATATAGGGATAATAAGATATATTATATAAGTGTAATAACTGTGATCCGACCTCATTTAGTTAAATTAATTTATATTAAATTGTAATTTAAATATATTTTATTGATCAGTAATTATTTGTCGAATTCCACAGCCAAATCAAAATCATGTAATCCTCCCTCGCAATCATCAGCAAAAAATACCATAAAGTATCTTAAAATGTTCAACAAAAAAAAAAATAAGTGAATGATGAAATTAGGAATTTGAATTTTTTGCGGCCAAAAGATGCTTGTTAAGTCCATGGTCTATCAGATTGTCATGAGGTCACTAGGCATTAAGGCAGTCCTGCATGTCATGGAAATGCAAAGAACCCGATGGTCTCTAGATATCACTCGCATAGACCGTATTTCCAACCCGACCATCAGGAAGAGATTTGGCATTGCTCTAATCAACAAAATGCAGAAATGTGGATCTGGTATGGGCCCGATGATGGAGTCTCAAAATCAGCTTTTGAAATTAATTTTTTAGGGAAGTAATTTAGTAGTGCTTCCAAAATGAAGTGAGAATAGATATATTCGATAAGATGATTGTTCCAAGATCCAAAAGTCGGTAGTTCGCTTCACGTTGAGGGATAACGGTTATTCTCATTTAAATTTTGTTAATACCAAAATGATCTTAGATACTAATAGATAAAAAAAATATATAAAAGGTATCAAAATGAGCAATTATATAAAAATAAATTTGTTTCCATTATAAGAAATAATAAAAGTTTATTTTCTTTCTAAAATTTCAAAAATACATTTAATTAATATGGCAATATTTTTTTTCAGTCACAAACACAAATGCACCGACCAACAGTTCACGAGATCTTTGGCTTAACTCCTTCAAGTAGTCTTTCATCTACAAGTTCAGAAGGTTCCTCTCCGATGTTTCATTTGAGGAGAGCTTCAAGTGGTGGCAGAGCCCAATAATTAAAAAAAAATATTTATATTTCTTTATATATTACATATGATTGATATTAAAATAAAATAATTATTCATTTCAAATTGAAATGAATGCTTTATAAAAGACAAATAATAGTTGTGACAGAAATGGAAAAAAAAGATCTTTATTAATTCAAAGACTCTCACTGCCGTAATTTTTAAAAATAATATTCATCCATTGAGGACAAATCGCACCCAAATTAAAAATTTTCTTTATTAATTAAAAAAAAAAAAACATTTTTGTTTGTGAAGACTTGAAAAAGAAAAGAATTTGCAAATTATCTCATATAGGAAAAAATTGATTATTGACTTTATTTTATTATGAGATATCGGAAATTAGAAAAAAAATTTTGTGACTTTCATATATTCTTCTAGCATATATATATATTTCTTCTTTATAATTTCATTAAATTAATTCCTCTTTCCATAATATTTATATTAATAAATAGTATATTTTCAATCATTATTATTTTTTTGTAAGAAAAAAATGATTTTCCATTAACTAATGAATTGAATATTTTTGTTTAAATTTGTTTATATATATTTTGTAATAATTTTTTCCACAAATACTCTCTTTAAACTTGTATATTTATTCCGTTCTTCACATTTTTTGTTTCTTGTTTATTTAATTAATTCATTGTTTTTTATACCTTTCTTGAAACACTATTAGAAATTATTTTTAATAATATATATCTAGTATTTTTTTTTAATCCTACAAGGTTTAAAAAATATTTGAAAGTACTTTTTTGTTTATTTTTAATATTTATTAATTTTAATTTTTTTAAAATATTTTTCTAAATAAAATGTTGAACGAATCTCAACTCATTATTGGTCTCTATGTAAAAATTTTTACTACCTTTAAAAGGAATAAAAGAATCAGTATTTTCCAAAAAATAAAAATTGATTATTTTATTATAATTTCCATATTATTAATTAAAAATTATAAAATTTTAAACATTTGATAAAATAATAATGTAATTATACTTGAAAAAATATCAGCGATTAAGAATAGCGAAAGCCGAGAAAAGAAAATGTATCTTCCCTATTTCTAAATGTTTTTCATTTGATCTTTTTACTATATCTATTTCTGTATTTTTTTTTTGTATAAACAGCTATTTGGAATTTAATGTTATATAGCTGTCCAAACAGCTGTCTTAACTCTTATTAATTCTACATCCTTCCTTGTCTATAAATGCATTTGAATGCCCATTGCGTATGCATTCAAACAAATGGTAAGCATTCGAAGACCCACCAAATTGTAAAAAAGTTAAAATAATTTAAAACAGGTAAAAAAATATGAAATCACATTTCGTAATTACATAATATTTTACCGAAAATCGGTGAAATTTTGCTGTTTCATAAAATATTAGGTTGGTGCAGAAAAATTTGCAATTTTTATTACTTAACTTTGGAGCTTATTTTGGAAAAAACTTTTATAATTAAGGTAATGTATTACTTTTAAGAGCTAATTTCACTATTGATTTTAATGGTACCGAAAGACTTCACCAAACCGAAACTTCATTCATTCATCATAATAACTGTTTGGTGGTCGGCATTCACTATAACTTTTTGAGTCCTGACGAAGCCATCATATCAGTATTGTCACGAAATGCATAAAAAACTGCAACAATTATGTCAATAGAAAAGGACTAAATCTTCACGATAATACCAGACCGGATGTCTCACAAAAGATGGTGCAGAAATTGAACGAATTGGTATATGAAACTCTACCCAGCTTAGTCAACAGACCTCTCTCTCTAACTACCTTTTTTTTCAAGCGCCTCGACAACTTGGAGAAAATCTCCAACCAAGCAGTATCTCAAAACGCCTTCCAAGAGTTCTAGAACCCTAGATTTCTATGCAAATGGACTCAATCCACTAGTTTCTTGTTGGCAAAAATGTATAAATTGTAATGGTTCTTGTTTTGATAAATAACCTTTTTTTACTCGAGATACATTGCTTTAAGTTTAACAATTAAAAAGCGCAATTTCAGCACCGACTTAATATTTTGGAATTTTTTATTACCCTTTGACGCCAAAATCCTAACAGCAGAATTTGAAAATACAATTTTTCTCCAAAAATTTTCCTGAGAAGGATTCTAGGACCTCCACTCCCTCTGATCAACCCGCCATCCCCACCCAGGTCGATTCGAGTTGATTTAAAAATTTAATTGATTTAAATTGTAAACTTTTACTGTTTTGAATTGATAAATATCCAATGAAATTCAAAATTAAGTCAATTTTTTACTAAAATATCAAAATTTTGTTATACAGTTCTGATCTTTGCTAAGCCTGCCCCCTTCCCCACATAAGACTAGCTCGTCCTTAGATTCAATCCTGCTAAACTTTATTTGTAAGATCATAGATTAATGTAGTCGGGTATATAGAATAATATAAAACTCAGAAATAATAAAAATTTTGAAAATTTTTATTTTCTTTATACGAGGGTGGTCTGATAAGCGAGATAAATAACATAGAAGAAGACTGTTTTTTAACTTTACTTTTCGACATAGTCTCCTTTTAGCTCGATACACTTGTTCCAACGTAATTCAAGTTGCTTAATCACATCATTATAATACGACGAATCAAATATCGTTTGTTTCTGCAATCACTTCTTCATTTGATGAAAATCTTTTACCACAAAGCCAATTTTACATGTTCGAAAACAAGAAAAAGGACGGAGCTAAATATGGACTGTAAGGTGCATGAGGAAGAATTTTGAATCGTAATTCAACTAATTTTGCCGATGAGTGAGCCGGTGCATTATCGTGATGGAACACTTTTTTTCTAGCCAAATGGGGTCGTTTTTCTTTTAATTTTTTATTCACTTGGTTCACTAGTGACACTCCTGTGAGTGTTTTGGAATCTATAAAGATAACACACCGAGCATCCAAAAACACAGTGACCATAACCTTGAACCACTTTTGCTTTCTTCGGTGAACTGTAACCAGCTTCTACCCATTGTTTTGATTGAATTTTTGTTTCGGGTGTGTAGTGGTGTATCCAAGTTTCGTCAACAGTA
>JAAAKE020152203.1:0-12596 GCA_010014785.2 Anisolabis maritima
TTTTTGTCTTCTCATAAAAACTTGAAATAAATAAATACCAAATTGATGAATGGTGATGAATTGTCAATTTTTTTTTTAATTTTTATTGCAACCTTAGTATATTATTTAATGAGAATTTAATTTAATCACTTGTCATCTTATAATTAAATCATTTATAAATTAAGGAAAATAAAAATTGAATTTATTTGGACTATGAGTCAAATTGTTTCCATTATTTATAAAAAAAAAAAAAGAAAGCAAAGAGACGCAGGGAACCACAAAACATGCATTTCCGTTGAAACCCCGACATCGATTTTTTTGCGATCGCAATACTTTCTCACTATATATTTCATATATGGGTAAGAGAAAGTAAAAAAGTATTTATTTATCTCTCAGGTAAGCTTCAAGCAGGACATAAATCTACAGTAATTAAATTTACAAAATAACTATTAGTTTAAAAATATATTTATAAATATTCATTAATAATTAAAAAAAAAACAGTAAAACTAATATTGGAAATACTTTTAGTATTTTTCAAATTTATCCATTGACCAATTGCCTGAATTTTTTGTATGTAAGAAAATTAAAAATATAACATTTTTTTTCAGTTTCCAGGAGGGGAAGTTATTGAACATAAACAATGCAATGTCACTAATATAGAAGGTAGGAAATAATAAATAAATACTAATAAAATTTCCATTGATAAACACAACTTTTTTCTACAGGGTGTTGCGGGAGAACGAACTTCTTTAGATTATCCGGCCCTTATTTCCCTGTTATTTTTGGTAGGTGATTAAAACATTAAAAAACATTCACTAACAAGAACAAAGAATTTGCTTAGAGAAAGGTCACCCAAACGATCCCCATAGGCGTTTCGCAATTGGCCCAAACCTCCCTTGAGAATCAAAATTAAGAAAATACTCAAAGAAAGTGCAGCAGTCCTTATTACAATAAATATAATTTTATTGCTCTCTTTCTAGTACAACGTTTCGTGCCTTGCTAATAAATTTATTATTTTCAATTTTTAAGAGAAAAAGAGTTCATTCACCTGCACTCCAGATGGCCCTTATCAGTTCCATTTTAAGATGATTGCCCTCCGGTTCTGTCTTGGGACAAATCTTTATTTTCTATGTTTTGGTATCGCCTACCAATATATATATATATATATATAAAGATGTCAATATAAATAAGAATTACCTAATCGCCGGGAAAATATTGCATTGGCTGTTGAGTCCAATATTAAGATTAAAAAAAAAATGCGCATTTCAAGAGAAAGTCGGAAAGCTCTTTTGCATTTATTATTAAGAGTCCGAATTAGCCAGACAGGTTAATCGATTTTATTATCATTATTATTATTTACAACAAATAGTTTATATATTACAAATGAATATTTTAATTATTCCTTAGAAAAAAAAAAAAAAAAAAAAAAAAAAAAACTTACAACTTTTACAAGTCCTAAAATTGCGTTCAAGTCAAACACTTTCTGGCAATTTGATAACTGGATTTGGACAGATTTTTTAAATATAAAATATGATGAAAGAAATTAGTTTTTTTTTTAAACTAATAATTGAAAAAAGTTTTTATCTTTGTATAAGTACCTCCGATTGACATTATTTAGGTCAAGTCTTTTAATAAGTGGTATGTAAACAAAATATAACATTTGAAAAGGATCAAATTAAGCAAAATAAAAAAAAAATGAAAGAGATAATGGAAAAATTCTTAATATAGTCAGACTTTGTGATCCGTCTTTCCGAATGAAAAAAGAATTAGTTCAGACTCGTTTTGGATTAGTTCAAGGCAATCATTTTGTTTCGAGTCGACTGTCTCTCCACTCTCCTTTGGGGTAAATAATTGAATTCAAGTAGTCACTGCGAGATGAGGAGGCTCATCTCGTATTCCCCTATATTTTCCTAGGTGTAGATGTACCTGATACCCAAAGAAGGGTAAACTTCCAATTGGGGCGCTCTTCATTTTCTTGAGACTGGTGCAAACAAATTAGAGTAAAATCTAAATGTCAACTTCGCCAAAGACGGTTAATGGGAATTAAGGGACTTCTTCAAAAATCGGCTAAAGAATCTCGCCTCTCAGGTTGGGGGTTCTGCTGGGTGTTCCTTTCTCATAAAAAATAAACTTCTACACCTTCGTGAGTTTTTGTTTTTCTTAAAAGTCTACAAAATATACCCTGTATGTGCGTCACTCAACGTAAAAAGTAATTTAGGCGCACTTCTTAATTATTTTCAAAAGTGAATTATTTAGACATTATAATTTATTGGACAATCATTTTATAATGTACCATTTTTCATATCTCAGAAAACTGAAATACGCCACTGGAGCGCAAGAGTATTTATTTATTTTAGTGGTAAAGGATGCGAAATTTCCTGGTTATAAATTACTATCTATTATTTATTTTTCTAACATTCATTTTCAATTATGAATGAAGAAAAACAGATATTTTTTATTTTTAGAATTTTAATAACAAACATTAATATTACTAGAATTTGGTAATTAAAATATCCAGATACGCTCCTAAGGGGAATTTTACTATGCTTATTTATATATAATTTTTTATATTCAAATTTTTCTTAAGTGGCTAATTCAAAGATCTTTATTAATTAAACAGTGAAGAAAAATTTTAACTCAAAAAATTATATATAAGCATAGTAAAATTATATGGAGACTTTTCTTAGGAATGAATGATTCTGAATACAGACCTCCATGTTTATCTGTATGCGTATTTTTTTTTTTTCAAGTTGATACTGAAATGGATTTATTAAATTCGGTAGAGGATATAAAAGAGAGAAGAGGTAAGAGAAAATAAATACTGTATTTTTAATTAAAAATAGTTTTAGTTAAATTAAATTAATTAAATTAGAAATATAGTTATTTTGATTCCAATCTAATTTGGTTTGGATTTGGCCACAAAATTATAAAGAACAGCGGGTTCTGAGAAACGCGCTTGAGTACAAACGAAATAATAAGAAATAAAAAAATAAGTATATCTCGGATCAAAGAGGCAAATGAAGAAATCTTTCGAAAAAAGTATTCAATTTGAAAACAAAAAAGCAAAACAAATATACTTAAAGAGTCTGGGAAAAATTCGACTTTTGATAACTCGAAGGATTACTAGAAGTGTTTGTTACGAAGGAAAATGGAGAAAAACCAGCTGGTTTTAGTCCAACAAGCAAATTTTAATGCTAATATTTCGAATTGCCTAGGCAATTCATCTTCAATGCAGATAAAGAGAATAGAAGCCCAACCGCTCAATATGTTTATGTTCAAAATTTTATTAATTAAGACACTAGTCGACATAAAAACTTATCTTCATTGAAGATGAATTGCCTAGGCAATTCGAAATATTAGCATTAAAATTTGCTTGTTGGACTAAAACCAGCTGTTTTTTCTCCTCTCCCCTTCATAAATTCATCTTAAAAAAAAAAAAAAGTTGGGAAGGGAGGTGCCTCTTAAAAAAAAAGGATTATATCTGAACGTACGAGTATATATAAAGTGCATTTAAACAAATGATAGATTTATTTTTATCATTTAGTATGTATTTTGTGCGCGGGCTTTCTTGACATACAAATTCCATCTTAGGGCTTCTTGAATTGCTATTTTTGATCATATGGTACTTACAATAAATGAAAATATATTTTTGAATTTATTAACTGCTCTTTTTATATATCCAGACCTAAGCCCGACACTTAAGACGGAGGGTTCGATTCCCAGCAAGGAAAATTTTCTTATGAGATTTTGACATGATTAGGGTGAAATACAAAGTAGCCTTAGTAATTTTTAGCAGTATTTTTTCAATATGCAATTATTATAAATATATAATTTATAATTTTTTTTCTTAGTCTCAAGGATCATTAAACCGAGCGAAAAGAACGTTTGTTTTAATCTCACTTTGGAGGGAATCTCATCACCGCAATCGAAAATTGATGTGAAATTTTTATTTTATAATCATTCACGCTTGGTCACCCGATATGCTGATTGCAACTTGTGTACATTCTTGCCTTTCTCTTTACAATCTCTCGAGTAAGTAGATTTAATTACTGATTTTATGAATATATATTATCAAGTATAATCAGAAGCGAATCCAGAGTTATCACCCTAGGAGGCAAATTTCCCTATCTGAAATTTATTTTAATATTTTATATAGATCATTTTCAATAGGTTTTCTCGATCGGGGCAAACACCTTTGTCCTCTCCACCCAAGGAACCGTACTGAGTTTAATATTACATTTTCTTACTCGTTTTTTGTCCAATTCCAATAGAATTAGAATTGTTTTGTCTTGATAAAATATATTAATTATAAAATTTATTAAATTTGTCTTTATAATTATAATCAAATAGATTGACTGTGTGGGCGAAGGTAAGAATTTTTCAGGCAATATAGTAGAACTATATATACCAGTATACTTGGAACTGTTGCAATGAAAAGACATTACTTGTCATATAATGTTTTTAGTAAACACCAAAAAATATCAATAACATTTTGGGAGCTGGTTTTCTTCCTACCGGTTGTCCACTTATCAAATACATTTTATTAATTTTTAAAAAAGGCGTATTTTATTGTTTTTGATTTATTGTTTTGGGAGCCGGCTTTGCCCCCCCCCCCCCTCTCAAAGTTTTTATTTTTTATTTCTTGTAAAATACTAGGCATTTTATCTTGTCTCTAGCAGTTTTAATATTATTTAGTATTATCAAATACATTTGAATAATATTAATAATAATTTTCAAATAACCTTTAAAAAAATATTTTAAAAATTTTATATTTTTTTTAAATTTAAAGAAAAAAGATTATTAATAATAATAATAATAATAAAAAAAAGGAAAACTGAAAGGATTTGGACTCAGAATTCTAGAGAGATCCCATCCATGCTGGTTCCATTGGGGAACTCTGATTGGCTAATTTGCTGGCGCACAAAGAATATTTAAAACTCACCTATCAAGTTTTTAATTAAGATATTTAGAGAAATTTTGGAAGCATCTCACCTAAATAGATGAAAAGAATTTTTGAAAAGCTTTCCAATCAAGATTTTAAAAATGAATTTGAACCTATATTTGGGAAAAAATTTTGAAAAACGAATGGCCACTGATTTTTTAGTAAATAAAAAAATGACAACCCAAAGTGACCTGGCAGGCGAGGGAGATGACACGACCCCCAGTAAGCTACGCCCCTGGTTTGGCTAATTTTTCTAATTTAAGTTTATTTTACCTTTCTACTAAATTATCCACCCTCACTCAAAAATGATTAAAAACTGTTTAATTTTAATTATTCTTAATAATTAAACTTTATTAATAAATTCCACAAATAGTTTATTGTTAAAAATTAACATTTTTTTAAATCGCATTTACTCACTATCCGGGAAAATGGGGAGTAACCAGACATATTTACTTTATTACAATATAATTATTAATTTTTTTTTCTTTTATTTAATTTATTGATAAATTTCTTTAATAATTTCTTTTCTTTCTACTAAATTATTTAAAATATTTTCTTTATTATAGAAAAAATCTTCAATTGATGTTATTTGATCAAATCGAGGAACCGGCTCTTGAAATGAAAGTTTATTTATTTTATCATTATAATATAGAGCATTTAAAATGTAATGACAATAAATATACAAAGTCTGAAAATATCACAAAATGGGTAATTAATAAATTGGATCAGGTGGATATTTTAATATATATTATTTCATGGCAGTGACAGATTTTACTGGAAGAATATTTTTAGGGGTGAGCAGGGGGAGGGGGTGGGAAACAGTAAAATCACATCTTTTTTTGAAATAGCCAGCACATAATCGACTAATTTAAATTAGATAATAAAATTTATTAAAAATATTAGAAATTCAGTAACATTTAATACTTTTATTTGAAATATTTTTGGTGGATATTATGGTATATATTATTAATTTTAATATTTATTATCAGTTTGCTACACTTCAGTTTTGTGATAAATCGTAAAGAGGTCCATTCATTTTGAAAACTGCCTTAACGACAGTCCGTGACCTTGGAATGTTCAAACAAGTTTGGAATTGTATGGAGGAGGCTTGAGCTGAAAGAGCCACTTGAGATTTTAAGTACTAATCAACTGTCACTCTAATGTTGAAAGTTAATGGAATTACTGAAACCTCAAACCATATCAACGTCACGGACCGTAGTTACGACCAGTTTGAAAATGAATGTACAAATTAAAGTTGATGATATTAAGATAATAAATAAAATATTTTAAATCAAATTGAATTGAACTATTTTGAATTAAAAATTTAAGTATGCCTATGCAATCTAGTTTCTTCCACTAAATATGCCACTGTATACTGAATATATTTATAATATATTTACGAATATTTTTTTCCCTTAGAATACATACTTTAAAATATTTGAAAATGCAGAACCCGGATATTATTGTGCATATGTAAGTAAATGAATAATTTTTCTAAAAGAAAAAAAATATTGATAAATTAAATTAAAATTTCAGATAGAAAGTCCTCATTGTACTTGGAAGATTCCGAGTTTTCATCACAAATGTAAGTTAGATGAATAATAGACCATCCGTCTTAAAAGTAATTGGAGAATCGTTATGATTTGTTCCATCCTAATGGATAATTAATAATTTTAATATTTATTATCAGCTACACCTCGTCGTAAATCCGTCCATTTATTTTCAAACCTGCCGTAACGACGTCCGTGGCCTTGAATGTTCAAACAAGTTTGAGAGTGCTTGGAGCGGACTTGAGTTGGAAGAGCCGCGTGAGGTTTGAAGTGCTAACCATCAAACTTCCTGTCAAGTTTTAAAGGGTATGGGTTACTCAAACCTCAACATATTATAAAATTTGATGATTTTGGTTTTCATGAACCTCTCCTAATTATTCATTAAGATAAAATTAAAAATTGCATTTTTCTAATTACTTTTGATACGGATATTAGATATATTATCCACTTTTAGAACATTTTCTATTGGTTGAAAAAAGGACGTCATAATTTCACATAGTATTGTATAATTTTTTTTCATTCATCGAATGAAATATTTATTTCCCAGTGGTCGATTTTAAAGGTTTTCAAAAATATTTTTTTTTTTTTTTTTGGAAAAATTTTAATAAAATTACACAAATAATTTATTTTCCTCTTTTTATTTTGTTGTCATATTCTTATAGAATCTTACAGTTTTTAATTTTAATTATAATGATAAAAAAATAAAATCCTGAAAAAATATATCAGACTTTAAGTAACTTGTCTCATTTTTAAGTTATCACAATTTTTAGAAAAACTTTTCAAGCAAAGTATCCCCTCCGGTTGCCGGAAATAGCCCAAAAGTTGATAGAAATCTATGAATGCACATACATAAAATTTGGTTGATCTACTTTAAAGCGTGCTCGAATTATCGAACAGACACACAGATATGATCCGAAAAATGATATTTTTGGACTCAGCGAGGTCCAAAACGTCAAAGACAATCTCGAGATCAAATTTTTGAACGATTACAATACTTTACCTTCACAACGTAAACGAGAAAGTAAAAACATTTTTTCAATTTCGATGGTGGCGGGGCAATAATATTTAAATAATTAATTAGACTTTTAATTATATTATAAATTAAAAATTTAATCTCAAGTATAACTCTTTTTCTGAAGCATTCAAAAGGATTTAAAATTTGTCGAAAGTTTTAAATAATAATTATAAAATTTCATTTTAAATTTGGATTCTGGTTGTTTGGCATGATTTGTTTAGCATATTCGAGTTTAGACCACCTAGTTGTTTTTTTTTTTTTAGATGAATTCTCAAAATACAATTCCTCGAAAATCTTATTTGTATTTCAAAATAATTCTTCAACTGAAATAGACTTTGATAAATTAAAATGGCTTTTTCTTTATATTCATCCGAGATGATCGGCATTTCCAAATCAAATTTAAATTCACTCATTCAATTCATGAATCAATGAATGACAGATGAAGAAGACACAATACGTGGAATTTTGTATTAATATTTGCCAATGCGATTAGGTTCTATTTTTAGTTAAAATCCCCGAAGCTGATTTTCTCTTCATTTATTTCATTCTACTAGTGTTTCTTACACATTAATTGTTAAACAAGCAAATAATATGTTTAATAAATAAAAATAATAATTAATTCAGGTGACTAAAAAATATTTGATTTTATATTGAACTTAAAAATAGTATCCAGGCCAAAAATTATAATCAATTGAATATAAATAAAGATGGCGTAAATAACTATTAGCCATTATCAATGGAAATGGCTGTGACCTCAGACTAATATATTATTTTGAGAGCCGTGCCGAGGACGGGGCACTATCATTAGTTGATATTTTATTCATAATAAATATAAATTTTATGTTTCTTATTTGAATATTTAATTGCTTTATGCGCGGGTTTTCATGACATCACAAATTCTACTTCAGAGCATCTTGACTTTCCCAAAACGTGAAGGAGGAGGTTAGTGTTGTTTGTGGCAGCCAATTATTTTCATTATTCAGTCGGATAAAATTAATTTTTAAATGAAGGACTAGATTTGACCTCACAATTCAATGAAGAAAGTGAAGGAATGTACTTGACCTTAGATTAAATAAATAAATTGTAAATTTCGAAGTGGTCGGTTTAATATAACATCATCAGCTGCATACAAATAACAAATAGATGTTTAATTTTCTAAATGTGATTTAGTATAACTATTAATGTAATTTTATCTTATATTTTCCAATAAAGCCTGATAGTGTTATATTAAATAACGAAATAATTAATTCGCCCCGAAATTTACAATTTATTTATTTAACCTCAAGTCACTGACATTATTTTTTAAAATTGTATTTTAATTCAAATGCATTTTCTTTAAACTATTGTTTTTCTTTTTTTTTTTTAGATGTTTCACTAGAAGAAAAATCATCTTTTGATGGAAAAATAATCTTAATCTTAGTTTTAACTTTGGGTCTGATAGGAATTTTTGCTACTCTTTTCCTTCTTAGAAAACGTAAGTAAATATATTAAAAATGATTTATATACCGGTTAATTATATGTATGAGAATCTAAGTTTTTTTTTTTTTTAGATCTAATTCAGAGATTATCAAATAGAAGAAGAGATGATGAAAATGAAGGAGTTAAAATTTCTAATCTTTTAGCTGAAAATGAAATTCATAAGCCGTTATTAGAGGGAATCGTTCCTCTCGTGTTGCTCTACGATAAAGAAGTTTCTCAGGTGGTGGAGCCATTCGTACTTCTGTTATCTCAGCTTGGGCCATTTAAGGTAGGCTTATAATAATAATAACAATGTTTCATTTAGATTATTTTATTTATTAACAAATAAATACATTTTCTAATTACCTCGGACCAGAGCTCTACGATTGTGGAAGAAAATATTTGGTGTCGATGTTTAAAAATATCCCAGTGTGTATTTGGAAAAATCCAAATTCATTGGAATTCAATTTGATCCGCCATTTCATTATTAATCGATCAATCGGTCTTGGAACATCTATGATTATTGTTGTACCTTATTTATTAGCACACATAAAAATTAGCGACGAACTAATGAGTACCCAGTTTTATATTTTCCTATTTCATTTCCAGATTGTCGATCCTCTACAAGACGGTTTGAACAATTTATCCATAAATTCTTGGCTTGGGTATTGGTTTTTTAAAATGGAATCGGCACATATGTTATTATTCGAGACGGAAGGCGCATATAATCTGCAACGTTCATTGTTACATTTGCCATCCAAGTCCCCTCGCGCAATCTCTAGTTACAAAGAGAATGTCTTGTCTGCTGCATTGAATTGGCTTAGTGATACCAAATTTGCCACAGATTATTTACGCGTCCACGTACTTAAGTATTAATATTATAATTTCTCGAAGAACGTTTAAATGCTCTACTAAAATTTGTTTGCTTTTTCAGATTAGATGAGAAATCTCCGAAACTAAACTCGATTGTTCCAAATCAACGTCTGACTCTACCGAGGGATTTCGACAATCTGATTAAATTACTAAAAGGGTAATAATAAAACAAATTAACCGGAGAATTAGTAAATTAATAATATATTCGTTTATTTTTATTATTTATTAAACAATTATTATATATCTAAAATAAAGTAAATGGAATATAATAAAGAAAAATACACCACTAAGGGATCTATAAGAGGGCATTGCCTTCGCCTGCTTTTCAAAAGGAACTCCCTTAAATAAAAATAAAATTTATATTTAATAGATTTGTTTGTCTGAACAACGGGCACAGGCGGTGTATTTGAAATATCTTTCTTTTTTAATATTCCTTAGACCGTATATTTGCATTCCAATTATAATTCAGTTGTGACATGAATGTCCTTAGAATATAAAGATTAATTAGTAAAAAAATTCACTAAAGAATAATAAAATGATAAAAAAAATTTTTTGTAAGCATTCAGTCAGCATTTTGAATTTGTAACTATTAATTAATTAAATTTTTTGTCATCAATCATAACTTTTACTAATGTTTCTACATCAAGTTAAGAGGGCACTCTTATGGCTTTGATTTGATTTCAATTTTGATTACAGGACATCCTACATAAATAACAGTTCAGAAGACATCAGCAAGAAATATTTCAAAGAATTTGATAATTTCGTTAAAGCCGTTAATGATTTTAATAAAGGAAAAAAGTAAATTTATGAGATTTTCATTTATAGTTATACATTTAAAATGAACATAATAAAATAATAAATAAATGAATAAGCATTTAAATTAATAAATTAAAAATTTTATATTCTTGGTTTGTAAAGACATATCTGAGATTATTAACTTATTCGGGTTCAAGATAACTATAATAGATTATATATACGTGGCTTTCATCGATTCGGAACGCATTGCTACACTACTCGTACTCTTGCTGCAAGGATAATCTCTAATTCTAATGCCGACAATGGAGCGGCCACCTCCACTGACGCTGCTTCCTTCTTCTGAATTATAGGAACATGCTTCCATCTGTTGGCCACAAAGATAACTCCTGCTAACCGTTAATCGATAGTATAACTTTTTTGAATTTTTATGCACTTTTAATGTTTTTAATCATTTATTGGTCTTTAAACATATTAATTCGTCTCTATCCTGGGAGATTAAGGTTCGAGTCTTGGAGCGTATATTTTCATAGATATCATTTTATTGATGTGTAGTATTATTCCAATCCTGTTAGAAATAAGTTCATGACTGATAGATATCTAAATAACGATATTTTATTTACCATCATTAACAAAAAGTTTTTGAAAAACCTATCGATTTTGCTTTAACGAAAATTAATAAATTATTTTACAATAACATGGAAAATATCATTAGATTGAAATGCATTCTTTTAAAATAACTATTTTATCTTGAGAACTTTGTAGTATGGATGAACAATGTTTTAGTAGTTTTATGTTTCTAAAGGAATAAATTTAGTTGCTATAGAATTTTGAAATATTAATTAATTAATTAGATATCAAAATTTAAATAAATATTAATTTCACTAAAAAAATATGAATAGAAAGCCAATTGCATTATCATTAAATATCATACTTGCATCAAAACCATCAAAATTGAAATTCAAATTTTCTTATCTTCTCAGAATAACTAATTTCATTAATCAATAATTCATTCAATTTATAAAGAAATTTTTCATTTCTAAATTATTAATAATACAAAATTATAGATTTTTTCGATTTTAAAATTTTATAAAATAAAACCTCAATGTTGTCGATTTGATTTAAGTTTTCATCATCAATTCTTTGAAAATTTTGTATATCCCTAATTTGTAGGACAAAAATATTATAAATAATCATTGTTTGTAGGAGTTCAAAGTGACAATCGCGATTATTTTAACATGTATCCTATTTTTACTTTTTATTTATATATTTATTTTTAGTATTAGTAAAATGTGTTATTTTTAATAAAGAAATGTTTTAATATTTCTTAAATAAAAAAGTTGTATTTTAAACAATTATACTCATATAATAAGTATATGAAATTACTAAATATTTGGGAATGCATTGCGTCAACGAACTTGAATCTGCGCTAGGGCTGCGGAAATCATCTTTATTGAGACAGAATTTTTGTTTGTATATAAAAATAATTATTTAAAAAATCTTGCATTATTTTACAAGTTGTTTTAAGAAAATTTCATTTTTAAATACAAAATCTGCTATGACGGCCGTACATCACTTTCAACTTTCTTTTACGTAAGGTAACACAACTTTATATTATTAGTTTTTATATTTAGAGATTTTTCGTTTGTGTGTATTAATCAATTATCAATATTGTAAAAAAAATCATTTAAATTACCAATTAAATCTCGTTTATTATCATTTATAAGAATTAAACATTTATATTTTCTATGGGATTCTTAAAATCCTAAATTCAGGGCCCCGCACTATTTTGAGATGGAAAATGATTAATACATCTTAAAAATTATCTAATTTATCATATGTGTAGCCAATTTAATCAAAATCGTTTGAATAGTTTAAGAGAAATTAACCAAAAACTAAAAAAGTACATCAATAAAGTTGGCCCCAAACAATTTTGTATAGAATAGGGGTTGTTAACGCCGATATCCACCTAGATTTCAAATTCAAATAAAAGGAAAAAATTTATTATAGTTTAAATATTTTGACC
>JAAAKE020152225.1:0-12594 GCA_010014785.2 Anisolabis maritima
AAAACCCTCAATCCTAACAAAAAAAATCATTCCCCGGTTGGTTACCCCTGGTGTATCGTGCACTAATGGCACACACCTGCCGGTTTCGGGTTCTCTAACCCATTCCCGGTCCCGCCCCCCATAATCCTCTGAAATTATAGATATTAAATGAGAAACTTTCATATTAGTTTTGTTTCTTTTGTGTGGCATTTAAAATGACTTTATTCAGGATTTGTGAGATTCCATTTATAAAAATATGAATCCTGAAGAGAAAGAATTGATTCCATTAGACACGAAACAAAATTTAATCATTTCCTCTAGATCTTGAACAACGAAACATGATTCGAATTTCCAAAGTTCTTCCCTAATATATGAATCTCTCAAATTCAGTGAATGCGGTGTAAATATAAGTTTCAAATAATGTTGAAGTGAAAATTAAAAAAATGTTATTAATATATTGAATTAGAAATTGTAATATTGTTAGAGTAAGAATTATATATCCTAATAGTAATTAATACCTTTTATAACAAGACTATTAGGGTCGATGGTTAAATTTGCGAAATAAAGAGATCTCTGTGGTCCAAGTTCGATTTCGGTGGCGAGAACTCTAGCTACGTCATCAGCTGAAACTTGCATCCGTCTAGGCTCAAAACGCATCTCGAAATGCACCACTAGTGTTCTGCTCTCATCCCTAAAAATAAAAATATATATTTAAAAATAAGAAGGCAAGAAAATGATCCTTGTGTATATTATTAATCATTAGTTCTGTATAAATACTAGAGGAAATCAATATCAATCCACATCATTGATTTTGAATGCATATGTTCTCAACAAAAATTTATTTATATCCTTGAAAAACTAGACACAAATGTACATCTACTTTAAGAGGTAAACAATGGCAAAATTATTTTTTGTCTTTTTTTTGTGGCCTTAGAGATAATATATAGAAGAGCCAAGTCAATAACAAATACATTCAAAACCATAAATTATAAACTTAGGTGTTTTTCATTGAAAATTTAATGTACGGATAGAAATTGATTTAAAGCGATTCTCAAGCAGGAAAGAACGTTTTTCTTTCCTGTTTCATTTACAAGTCTTCGTATTTAGCATCAGTTTAACCCTCAGTTTCCTAAATAATTTTTGTCATTATATTTTAATCTTTTATCGTTGTTTGAAATAATTAGATATATATGGTATTAAAAACGCATTTGCAAACTTTTTTTTAAATTTTAATAAATTGCATAAAGTTTATAATAAAGTGCTAAATTTAATTATTTAACCGTCTTTATTCTCACACTTTCGAAGACTTGCACTATGTCTTCTTCAGGTGTTTCCTAATTAGGTGACACCTGAGGTACCAGAGGAATCGGTGTTTAAATGTTTTGAAAGTCAATATCTAACTCTAAATCCTAAAGGTTAAATATTTAGTTCTAAATAAATATTAGTAAAAAAAAAGTGACAAGAACATATACAAATAAGATGGAAAGAGAATTTGGAAACCTTAATTATTAAAAATATTTTAAAATATAAAATTAAATGTAAATTGCAATTGCAAGGGCTGCATGTTATATATTAATAGCATGAAAACTACTATGTTGTCTAAATGAATTTAAACCAAATTTTTAATATTTACTCTTTAGGAGTGGATAACGAAATCAATCTTATTTCACATATTTTTTATAACATACATAAATAAATAAATTAATTAATCACTTTACGTTGTTTTATTACATTTTTGACCAATTAATATAAAAGATGAATTGATGAAAACTTATCAGAATTTAGTTAGTTTATTTAACACCAGATGTCTGGACGAAATTCAAAAATATAATTTACTATTCTATATTCTTTTATCGTCTGTTTAGAGAAAGATATGCTTTAAATAAATATAGATGTATAAGGTTTATCGTTAAATATTTATATATATATACATACTACCGCATCATACACAGGTGGTTCTTGGGTGATTTCCGCCTATCTCCTAAATATTTATTTACAGCTTATTGTTAATATCTTACTGAAAAGTAGAGTCTGATTGACAAGAAGTTTATTAGTGTGAAAATAAGTAAAAGTGCACATATTTATTGATATAATTTGCTCGATACCGATTGGCAATATATTTTTTTTTTTAATTGGAAGCCAATATATAACAATAATATAAATATAATTTTGTCGCTCAGGACGGGAAGCGAACCACTGACTTTTGGTACGTGAAGCTAGACCTCTAGCTCTGCACCAAGGGGCCAATAATATACAAATATATATATGTTAACAATTGCGCATGGCAGTCACTTCGGTCGAGTGTAAAATCCGGACCGGGAATTTTGTTTGCGGATTTTTAATGGTCCAGATGATTTGAAATGGTCAAGCGGAACCAAGAGATTTACCGATTTCTTCTGAATAGGGCCGTACAGGCATACTTTTTTTTTAAAAATCTTTTCGGCATCTGAGGCCAGACTTTAAACAAACAGAGAAGGATTTTATACGAAACTAGTTTCCCAAGAATATTTATATATATCAACAGGTATCCAATTGGTTTAAATACATTTTTCATGCCTGGGATCCGAACCTACGTCCCTGGGCTTTTAAAGCTTTGGATATTGACAATGTCAATAATTCTATCCACGGAGTGGGGGGCTACATCAAAAATATATTCATTTTTACCAACAATGAGTCTCGTTCTTAATGATTTTGAGACTCTTATTTAAAGAGATATACTAAAAATAAAAAAATAAAAAATTCTCACAAGTTTTATTAAAATAGGGATTTCGACAATTTAACTTATTTCCTTTTCTTAAGTCATTTTTCCTTTCTATTTTTGTTTATTGATAAGATAAGATCACCTATTGGAATTATTTATTCATTCATAGACTACCATAAAACTTTCTAAAGAGTAAAATATTTTTATTTTGTTGTGTGAATATTATTTATTTTTTGTTGTTGTTTTTTTGATGATAATGATGTCGACATCTCCATGCATCTAGTTAATAATTTATTAATACAGAATAAAAGAAAGAAAACACAGATGAACAAAAAAAAAGGTAACAAGTAATTTCCCAGCTGGTATGTCGTAAACATGTAAACACTCTGCATGGGAATTTCTGTCTGATGATGTAGGTTAAACGGTTAAACATTCCGCTTCCCTTTCTTGGATAGGATCTCCAGATCAGTTGATTAACAAGTCTTTCATGATTACTCATCCTATTGTTTTTTCGTTAATATGGAATCATCGCCTTGTTTACATGCATTTGTTAGATATCCGATTATTGATGGGTTTAGAATTAATTTTCTTATTTTTAAAATTTTAGAAAATGTTTAGAATAATTTCTCTCAAACTCGGAGACTCAGAAGGAAAGAGGGAGCGAAACGAAGATTAAAAAAAATTCCTCGTCCTAGTGACTTCAACTTTAACGACAAATGAAATATTTCAATATTTTGTAGTGGATGAACAATTTCATTTTTAAACTACATATAAAATTTCGTATTTTTTTGAATTAGTAATGCGTTCATTTTTGAAATAAATAATGATTATCATAGACATCAGTAGCAAAATTAAATAAACCACAAATATTAACAAAAGCTAAAGTATATTTGTTGTTAATTTTACCAATTTATTAAATACATTAAATCTTTTCAATTAGATCAATCTCCAATCCGTATACAAAATTTGCTCAAGATCTATTTTTGCATCATAAAAAATAAATCTATAAACAAAATAGTGTAGTCAGAAAATTTTGTTTAGGAGGAGACCTAGGTAAGTGTGGGGAAAAGGGAGATAAATAAAATTTTTTCCTGAATCGTAAGTAGAACTTTAGAATTGTTCATTTTTTTTAAATTATTATATTATAAATATTAAAATTTCGTGTTAATTTTTTCAAATTTTCTAGGATTTGGATGGTGCGGGGGGAGGGGGAGTTCGCCCGGAATACGCCATTGCTATTGAATATTACATTACTTTATTCTTTTGTTCATATATGACCCGTTATTGATTACAATACATTTATGTGTAAATATTTCATTCATTTTAAAATTCATTTCCTTCGGGTTAGGCATCCAAACATACAGGTGATTTAAAATGCAAGCTACACGACCATGCGCACAATCATTTAAAAAATTTTTTTTAATAGTTAGTGCGATGAGGCATATTAATAAATATTAAAAATTACATAAATTAACTCCATTCGAGTTCGCCCATTTGATTTTATTTATTATAATGAAGAAGGTTGGGAGCTCTAAAAAAAAGGGATGATTTTAGAAGGTTGTCTATAGGAATAAAATTTGGTTGAATTTAAATTTAATGTCTTACTTATTAAGGGTCGGCTTGCTCCTATCCTCCGATTCTGAATCACAATAAGAAAACAAAGAAGAAGAAGATAATATGATAATGGGATAAAATAAATAAAAGAGAGAGGTCGTAAAACTAAGAATAAAATATTCAGAAAGAGAAAGGATTTAAATCTACTGACTGACTGATGATTAGGAACCTTGGTTTTTGGGATCCTGTCTCTATCAATGAAAGTAAGACTTCAAAATTGTACCGGGTTAGGTCTTTGATTAAAAGCTACGACCACAATATCTCAAACATTTATCAAGAATCTCTATCTTCAAAATTTTGTTTCAAGTCATTCGGATGCAAAACCAAACATGTTACATATACACACAGACGTGATAGTTTAGATCACTTCTTGATTTTGATATTCAATTTCGAAAAAAATCGTGAATAGTAAATTTTTCTTTAAACACCCCAATTGGGGATTATAATAAAGTTAAAAGTTGTTTTCAATAAAATATATCATGATCTTAAAAATCTAAATATCGTTTTGATTTCAGCATTTCTTAAAAAAAAAAAAACATGCAATAAATTGCAATATTTTCATCTGACATTATAGATGATATGAAATAGAAATCACAAAAGGTCATCAAGCAATATTATTCAGTTGCATTTTAGGATTCCATTAAGAAAAAAAAATTCATCATTTTGATGTTTATATTATTATACCGGAAAAAAATAAGATTCAGAGATTTTGAAGAGTATAAAAAAAATGTAAAAAAAAAAGTTGGAAACTTTTTATCTTAAGCTAATAAATATTCTCAGATAATTACTAACCCGTCGAGAGCGAGAACGTGTGTGCCAAGGAAGGGTGGCCTGAGCGGTGATCTTCTCATCAGCATGTTGAGTACTTCTTTATAGTGTCTGGCTTTTCTTATATAACCCGTAGAAGAGGGATCTGACAGCAGGGAGGCGTCATACGCGTCACCACCCTCAATTCGGAACATCCCTCGGTATATGAGATCGACGGGAGGGTCAGTCTCCGCCAGCGCCAGGATATCTAAAAGAAAAAATTTAATATCAAGAGTCGCAAGAAAAAAAAACTTCCCTTCATATTATCAAAAACCATTTTAATAGAAGATATGGACGTGGAAAAATTTTTCTCTTTCCAGGTGAATATCTAAAAATAAAAATACTAATTCTTTAGCAGAAGTATATTTATTAGCAGGTGATTATTGAAGGAGATTCTCCTTCATTAGTGAGTTCTTTGTGTCTTTTGGTCATATAGATATATACTCTATTTATTTACAATACAATAATCCAGGCATATTTATTATGTTATTATTTATTAAATCAATTGGTATCCAATTCGATTTAAATAAATTTCATCGGACTGCCTGGGATCCGAACCCACAACCCTTGGCTTTGAAGGTTATCAATACTGACAATGTCACTATCTTTAACCTCTCGGCCACAGGGTAATTATTTATTATTTCGAAGTTAATAGTAAATGAATCACCCTAATAATGTCACATATATAGTTGTTATTTTGGTCATTGGAGAGAAGAAAATTTTATTTTAAACAATAATACATTAATTTCATTGAACATATGTTCTCAAGAAAGGAGAGCATTGTATTTTTGTAATAAATAATGTTTTCTCCTATGACCAAACTGGCATTATTAGGGTGATTCATTTACTATTAACTCCGAAATAATAAATAATTACCCTGTGGCCGAGAGGTTAAAGATAGTGACATTGATGGTATTGATAACCTTCAAAGCCAAGGGTTGTGGGTTCGGATCCCAGGCAGTCCGATGAAAATTTATTTAAATCGAATTGGATACCAATTGATTTAATAAATAATAACATAATAAATATGCCTGGATTATTGTATCGTAAATAAATAGAGTATATATATATATGGCCGAAAAGACAAAAAATCATCACCTGCTATTAAATTTATTTCTGTTATTTTTATTTAAACTTTCATATAAATATTTGGCATTTTTTCTAACTTGAATATCTCAAAAACCATTTAATATGTTTTTTTTTTTATATAAAAATAAATAAGGATTATTTTGAGCCCAAGTTCAAAATCCACACTTATTCAAAAAGATCTAGAAAATTATAAAATTTTGCTCGAATTAGAAGGAGAATTCTAGTGTGTTTGTAACGTCTTTTAGCGTAAGTCACTATATAATAAAAAGGAATAACATTACTTAATTCATTTATATAAATTTATTAAATATGCAACAGAATATTAGCCTCCTTTTAATGAATAAATTAAATTTAGTTTCCAAATGGGGACACAATTATGTCGTTTGATTACTAAACCATTCACCAATTTTTTTAGTTAAGTCATGAGAATAACTTCTAGAAAGGGGTCTTCGATTGGACCGCCGAGAGCACCGAACGGGACTGATTTAATAATTATCTAGATTGGCGAGCACCTTCGAAGCTACAGCCCATCTTGTCCCACTCTTTCGAAGGCCCTGATTGTCTAATTGTGACACGCAAAAATCCGTCCAAATTTTCAATTCATCAATACACTTAAAACAAACAAAATAATGAGAAATACTTTAATTTTTTTCATTTTTGACAATATAAATGAAAAAGTTTGAATAAAAATGAAGATGCTTAACACCCCCACCCCTTGGTTGAATTTGATACCTACCCACTTTCAATTTATTATTAAAAATCCCTGAAGAAAACCATTTCGGCAATCCTAGTGACGGATCACACATCTAGGCTATTTTCTTAGTAGTGAATACAAAATAATATTTTTTAGACCCTTTAAGTATAGTATTTATTTAGTATTTGTTAAGCAAGTGTGGGTTGTTTCATATTTATATTCAGTTGTTTTGGTTGGGATTCATTTCCAAGGAGTGGGGCCAAAGGACAGAAGCTTGGTGGGGCTTGTGAAAGGCTGCGAATGCTAGGGTCACGAAAAGGCCACGAAACCACGAAATGCACTTGCGACATGGCCTGCACTCTCTGCCCTGTACTCCAACCAACCAAAGCAGAACGCCTCAGAACCAATTGGACATTCGATCTCTTCAAAAACAATTTCTGTAGAAAATTTTACTTATTCATCTGAATAAATATTATTTTTTAATTCAGATCAATCAGTAATCTGGTAATTGTTAATTTGATAGTATTCTATATTATTATTATATATATTATTTTTTAATGAGAAGAAAATCTTAAAAAATATATTTTTTTTTACAGAGATTTGAAATGGAGTACACCTTGATATTTACAATATGAAAAAAATCCCCACTAACCTTTTATATTTAAAGGAATGAAGTTTCTATTTTTTATGATATATAGGAGGATTGTGAGAAATGTACGGAGTTAAAACTCAAAGGGCAAAGGGAAGAGAGCCGCCCTTCTCTTAAGCAAGACCAAAACTGTTAAAAGCGTATGAAACGACAACTTGAATAACCCTTGTAGCTGAGGTAAAACTTTTGCTTGATCTAAGCGTCAAGTGTTTCGCTTCCAATAAAATTTATTTAAATTAAATTGTCTACCAATTAATATAAATAAATTCAGAAACTGAAAAAGACTAAATAAATCTTTAATATCGTCCAATTTATTATGTGGAACTAAATGATGACTCAAAATATAAATAAAAAGATCACAAATAATTGCTTTTAATAAGAGAGGTCTTTAAAGACACGTGGATCTTCTTCGTTTTATTCCCGTGATTCGGATTAAATAAAGAAGCGAGCGAGAAGCGGACCGTCGAACAGCCTGGCAGGAAGACTGATAATATTGAATTATTCTTTATTAGCATATCTAATGAAATTTATTTGTTTTATTACACTTCATAGAAAATAAATTTTTCACATTACGCCTGATTAAATTCTTGAAAATTATAATATGACATTTATTCGCATTCTTATGGGATAATAAAGATAATTATTATTTTTTTTCTAAACTCAATTTGCATAATTCACTTAAAAGATTTCAAGTAATTATTTTTTATTATATTTATTTTTATTCCTTTTCTTTAAATGGTGATATTTATTTCCTCAGTCCCATTATATTTTTATAAATTTTTATTAAATTATATAGAAGCTATTCATTCATTTCAATTAATTCATTCACCTTATAAGAAAAATAATTTCTTGTGTGTACATTTTTTGTGCAATTTATAATTGTTTTTAGGAAATATGAAATAATAATACTCTTCTATACTATAAAAATCAAATTGTGGAATAAGTATTTCATTTTTTTCCCTCATTTGTTTTCTTATTATTTTTGCAATTAGTAGTTTTTTGTTAAGCAAATGAAGTCTTCTTAAAAGTCTTCGGTCTATTAGTTTTGTGGACTGACATTTGAGCGTTTCTTAGTTGATTTTCATTCTGTTAAAAATTAATCTATTTTTTTTTTTTTTAAAGGTAATTCGAGTAACTTTGTTGCATTTTTTCTGATTCTAATTTTTATCATTATTTTTTCATCTCCATCCCAATTTTCAGTATAAAATAAGGAATATATTATTTTCATTATAATTATAAAAATTGATTTCAGTAGGAACAGAGTTTCTCAACCTTTTTCCCTTGCGACTCAACTCCATCATTTTCTTGCTTTGACAAGAGGTTGCAGCGATTCCGACTATCGCCCCCCCCCCCCTCTCCTAAAATAAACGATTGTTTCTGACATGCATTCATTGTTGTTTATTAATATGATATTATATATTGAGATGTGGCTGTTTTTTTAATTAATTCCTGGAAGGAATTTATATATATTTGCACGAACTCATACAACACTAATGCATTTATAAGTGGGCGTGGGTGAGTAATCACATCTCCCCCCCCCTAAAATTGTCCCTTAGAAGCAACACTGACTAAACGGTCACGCATTTTAGCACCATTCGTGTTTGTCGTTACTTAAAAAATAAAATACTTGTTTGTTTATCTTCTTTTTTCGTCAGAGTTAACAGAATTTTTTTTTTAGTATTTTCTAAGGCTATATAGACTTGAAACGATAAACAATATATTTATTACAATACTTGTAATCCAGACATATATAGAAAATGTTTTTCAAAAAGGTAAAATCTCCCATTATAGAGGCGGATTCCTCTCTCAAAATCGAGGTAAATTGTGCTATGTAACCGAAACAACCATAAAAATAAATAATTGTCTCGTCTAGTTCCAAAAAAAAATTTCTTTCTGATCCGCAACTATCTAAGTTTCTTTAAAAAAAAAAGACATTAAAAAAATCTTTTATTTAAAAATTCACAAAAAAGAGAATAATAATATTTTGTATAAAATTGTTGAATATAAATTACTAAACTTAAAATTAAAGAGAGTAAAGCACACTGAAACTTAAAATTTTCATTTAATAAAATTTTAAATAAGGGTCCCATGTTTTTACTAAAGACAAACAACGCTACTATCATTGGTTGCAGAATTCATTCGTGTTAGATTGTTAGATGTTACATGACCAACTCACTAATGGATTTTTCAATTAAATTCTCTCGACAAACTTTTTGCCTTGCGATCCAACTTCATCATTTTCTCACTGTGACATAAGGTTGCAACTATCATTTCGTGATATTGGGTCGTAACCTGCTCTGCGCACCCTGACTCGGATTAATTTCTTACAAATAGTCAAGTACAATTAATTTTAAAATCTATTAGTGCGTTGGTCATTTGGGCTGCCTACTTTCAAGCAATCAAACACGAACGGATGCATCCAAGGGTCAATTCTTAAATAAAAAAAAAAAAAAAAAAAATTTATAAATGATAAACTATTGTTGAATTGTTTCCTCTTCTAAATTAAATTGATAATGAAAGGAAAAAAAATGAGCCATTCACGGTTTAACTTATAATGTCCAAGTGATTTGCGATTTTCTGCATTTATTCTTAATTAATAATGACTTTCGCCTTGAAGTAGATTAGAGAAAGAAATTTCGTTCTTTTTTTTTATTTCAAATGACTTTGAACTTTTTTTTAACATTTCATGTTTTTTACAGAATTCAAAAAAAAAAAAAAAACTTAACTATACTTGAAATATAATAGTAGATCAACCAACACTCTCTCTCTTTATCCATAATGTATTTTTAATAATCTTATTTGTAGGAAATTTTCTCAAATATAATTTGCCTTCCCTCTCTTTAGAAAGAAGTAAAACCTAATGAGGAAAAAAAGATGTTTTCGATAGTAGGGAGTAGTGTCTTCATGTTATTTTATTAATATTTTGAAATAAAAAAAAAAAATTAGTAGAAGATTAATATTTCGAAATCAAAATATTCATCATTATAAAAAAAAATTGAGATATTTATGTGGATGGTTTCTATTCAAAATGGGGTCCTGGGTTCCCCATTTCCCAAAATGAGGAACCCAGGACCCCCTATCTTTTTGAAGTAGCAAGAAATACATAAATTAATTTGTGATTAGTTGTTGAAAGAGACAACCCAAATGCCAATTCTCTAATGTATTTTTTTAGAGAGCGAACTATATTTTTTTAAGTCTTTTTCGGCATTAGAGACCATTTAGACACCGTCCTTATTTAATAATATTAATTGTTAATATGTAGTCCATATAATATAAAAAATTTTGGAATATGAGGCGCGACCTCTACCTCTGCACCAAGGAACAAGGCGCATTTGTTAATTTCTAGGAATATTTAACAACCGGAAATACTTGGTGTGCTCTAAAACAATTAATCGAAAAATTCATTAGTGAGTTGGTAATTTTCCCGCAAGCAAAAACGAATTTATGTGCTTTTTTTATCCCAACAAACCATCTGGAAAAAATTCGTTTTTTTTTTTTTACTAAAATTTTTTATGAAACTACTTACTAACAACAAATTTAGCTATTATTGAGAATAGTTGGAAAAGAAATAGTACCGATTAGAAAAAATTTTTTTCTGAAAAAAGTTGGATAGAGAGAGTAGAAGAAAAAATGTTCGGTTAACTTGTGGTCGCGATTGTGTTCACCTGAAAGGACAAGGAAATAGGCTTAAATGTGAAAGTGAAATAATTGAAAAAAGTAAAAAAAATAGTGAAAATTTCAGGCGAAAATAAATCTAGACTCCTGTATGTCTAGGCATATAATAAAAAGAAATTAATAAAAGATTATTTTTTTTATTAAATGGAGTTCTTTTAGCCGTCAACTAAGCCCTAAGTGATTTATAGTTCCACTAAAATACATGACCGAAAACTTATATTATTTTATCTTAAAGATTTAAAATATTCAAAGGTATAATGATCTTAGAAAAAAAATTAAATGGTGGAGGGCGGGGAAGTCAATAAAATTTGCCTAATCCCTAATGTGATTTTAATCAGGTGTGTTTTGCAATCGCAAGTAATAATGTTGAACCGTGTTTTGCATCGATTGCATCTGAGAACCACTCAAGCGGATGAATGGAATCCCGAGGCGGAAATCGTTGTCCATTCTTCATCTCGCCACAAAGGAAAGTCAAATTATGCGATTGATTTCTTCCATTTGTTTATATTTTCTAAATATAAACTAAATTTGTTAAAATAAGGAACAGTTTTTTTTTTTATGTTAATTACACGCTTGATAATATAAAATTCTAAAAGAATAGTGTTAAAATTCTAATTATCATAGACCTGGGAGGAGAAAAAAATTTTTTATTTTGCTTTAGTTTTTTCATGATTTAGCGTTTCGGTGGATGATTCCCCTAAAAAATATCTGGTTACGCAGTGAAGTATTATTATTATTATCCCTAAAAAATTCTTTAAACTTCATGAGGTCCGGGAATCTCTCTCCACTTTATCAGCTAGTCACACCAGATTTTTTTAAATAAACATCTGGTGTGACTTACCTGTAATCTTTTTTATCTTATCAAATAATTATAACATTCAAAACAATCATTTCATTTAAAGCCCTGCCTCCAGTATAACTCACAGCTTGTTACTATCAACAAGGTAGCTCAGTGAGAGAACTCTACTACATCCAGTTTTTTCAAAAACTGTATTAGTATATATATTTAGTATGGTAAGCTACATATCAATAGATTATATTTTCCAAAATTTTATTGCATTGAATGCCTAAATTTTTCACGATAAAAAATAAATTTTGTATAGGCTATATATAAAATTTTTTAATTAGTATTTTTTGAATTATGTCATAAAGAAAATGTGCCCTATATGGTAACTCGTTTTTTTTTTTTTTAACATTTATGAACTTTGGCAGCGCCCGCTCTAGCGGTTACGTCGCCCTGGACAAAAAGACAAATTGCCGCCCCTTAAGAATATATATATATATATTTTCAATAAAAATCAAATCAACCCACTGTAAATTTTTAGCGAACGAAAAAATCGATATGTGAAATTTTCTATTAATTGAGTATTTAACACATCAATATTT
>JAAAKE020152236.1:0-31193 GCA_010014785.2 Anisolabis maritima
GTCCATTTTCGAATTGCCCCCCTTAACAATCAAATTGCCCCCCTGTGGGGCGTGGGCCCCACGTTGGGAAACACCGCCCTATATACATAAAAAAAAAAAAAAAATGGACAGACAAATCTATATTAAAGTTAAATATGTATGTTCCTATACCTAATATGAAAATCGAATTTAATTTTTAATTTTTAATTTCAACATTATTTTACAAAATAAGTGGCAACTCAGGAGGGCAGGAAAGAGGCGAGGGAGAAGGTTATTTTATATAAAATAAATGATTTTTTCCTCATTGTTTTACGTTGTAAATGTTGTTGTGATGTTTTTAATGAAGACTTCAAGGCCTCTGGAGGCTCGGACCCCTTAAAAAAAAAAAATAAAATATTTTGATTCTGAATAAATAAAATCACATTTTCCTCGCAAATGTTACAATATATAGACAGAATTAAAAAATCCTTATTGAATAATAGGGATTTATTTTGAAAAAAGTGATACTATAGATCCATATCTTGTTTATGAGTGTAAGATGATTAAAAAATTTAAAAAAAATCAAGCATAAGGCCCTGTAGGTGTTTTATAATGTAGAATTGTAAGGCTTTATGGGAGAGGTACCATTTTCAAATAACGATCATGACAAAAAAGTTAAGCAAAAATTCTTAAGGTTAAAACTTGGGGACCTCATATTTTAAATCTGCGAGTGAGAATAGTTTTTATTTCCCACCCTGTGAGTGAGGAAGCAGAGTTTTAATTCTTTTAATAAGACTCATTTTGCCAAATTAATTCTTTTTTAATTTATAATTTTAAAATACTTACATGTCTCTGCTTTTTTAAATTAAAAAGATAATACTCAATGTTCCTTAAAATGGCTGGGATGAGTGAAAGAAACGTGGCTGTTTTAGAGAGAACCATAATGAGACCTAAGAGCTTTTGATGCGTAGGAGGGAGAGGGGGAGCTGGAGGTGTATAGGATCTGTCTACATCCTCATTAACATCATTCTTTATAAGGTTAAGAAAAATTTTAGCCCATGATCTTAAACTGGCTTTACTAAATATTTCCTCTTGAATTGGTGTGGAACTTTGAATGAATCCAAGAATTTGTTCATAAAGTTTTAAATCCCTCTCGTTTGTTCTCTCCTCTTCTCTCTTCTTCTTCCTTTCTTCTTGCTGACAAATATAAATATTTAAACAATTTCTGAGAATAGATTGAGAGTTGGGTTGAGAATTCATTTTGCTAGTTGAAGGTAGAGATAATGAATCTATGTCACTAGAAGTGGGTTTAATTTCATTAGGTTTTGCTTGAGGCAGAAAATTAATTTGATTAAAAGATGAGAGTTGAGGATCATTTTCCTTAGGAGAGTCAGGTAGAGGATTAATTTTATTGATTTCATTAGCAGAGTCGGAGAGTTGATCGATAGTCTCTAGAGAGTAAATTGAAGTAACCACTATTTTAGTTGTAGAATTAATTTCTGGAATAGTTGCATTCGAGTCAGGAGATAAAGGAGAATCGAAAATTTCTTGGAGGTTCTTTGTTTTATCAGGATTAGGAAGGACATCTTTTGTTAAATCATTTCCAAGTTTCAAATGAGTTGATTCTCCTTTTGCTGGTGAATTTTTGTTTTCTTTTTCTTTTTTGGTATTGAGAGCCGCATTGGCTTTTTCAAAAGCGTTGCGCCTTGGAGGCCTTTCTGACCCTCCTACATTTTTAGGAGAATCACCTTCAGGATTATTTGCTTTTTTTGCACCCCTCCGCACATAGGTTTCTTTTTGTCTTTCATCTTTTAGGGGTTTTTTTGCCTTCTTAATAGTTTGAATTGCTTGAGCTCGGGCAGAAGATAATCTCTTTTGCTTATCTGATTCTTGATTTGATTCAATGTTTTTATCTGTTAGTGTTTTCGTTTTCTTTAATTTGGACTCCATTTCTAAAGGAATTCTATTATTTTGTTTTATATTTGTAATTTTAGTCCTTAGCTTTTGAAGTTTAGTTTTTGGTTTCGAGGTTTTTTTAACCATTCGCGTCTTTTGATGTTCTTCTTCAGAAAGACTAATATCGGAAATGTCACCAAATAATTCAGCATCAATTTTTTCTAATTTATTACAATTTTTCTCATTAGGTGTTTTAAAAATTAAAGGTTCAATGTTTGTATCTTCTTGTAAAGGAAAACTATTTTCTCCTGCTGCTGGTTGATTTGTTGTGTCAGAAAGCTGTTCATTCAAATCGACGCTTTTAGGAGGGATTAACTTAATATTTACGGAATCTTTATTTACTTCATTTTCTTTATTTTTGTCAAAAGGTTCTGAATTTCCAGCAGAGGCAAAAATTGGAATACTAGAAATACAACTTTTTATCATAATTCCATTTCTAATATTATCACATTTATCAGAGGAATCAGACACATCAGAATCTTTTTCATTGTCACAATAATTCTGTTTATTTTCTGAATTTTCAGTTGCAATATTTTCATTTTCCTCACTTGTTGAGGATTCATTTTTATTAATATTCATTGGTTCAATGGCAGTTTTGAGTGCATGCGAGGATGTCACTTGCTGCTCACTATCAGATGAAAGAGAGAAATTATTTTCTTTATTAACAATGATGTTATTAGTAGCTGCAGGGATATCTTTCGATGTTAAAGGAATATTTTCTCTATTGTCTCTTGATAATGAATTTTCATAAGATTTATTCACATTTTCTTGATTGATGTGATTTTCTTCAATATTATTTAAATTATTAAGAGTTGGTTTTCTAGATGTTTCACGGTTATTAATCCTCTCAGTAAAAGTTTCCATTCGTTTAGCAATTTTTTTAATATTCATTTCTTCAGTTTTTTTACTAGAAGTTGAAGGTTGAGAAATTTCATTAATTCTCTGGTTAACATTTTGACGTTCGTTATCTTTTCGATTAATTTCATTATGAACTTGTTGAGTATTTTCGCTTGGTGCTTTGTTGAATTCCTGATTAATTTCGGAAATTTTTCGAATGTTTAATGAATTATTCATTTTCGTTTGTACCTTTTTATTATCATCAGAGGATGTCATAGAAGTGTGATTGTCTTCAACGTCACTAAATAAATGAGATTTTTTATGTCTTCTACGTTCAGATGAGTCTTCATTTTTTTCAAAATGATTTGATTTTGATGATAAATAGGTAATACTAGAAGTATCAGAAAGTGCTTCCTGGTCTTCTGAGTTTTCTTCTGAATTCTTAAGTGAAAGTGAAGCATCTGATTCAGAATCTCTTGAAGCTCGTTGTCGAGAAGTGCTGGCGTTTGTATTTATATGATTCAAATCAGAATTGAAAGACAATTCATAGAGCTTAAGTAATGGATCTTCACCCGGAATTGGACTTTTTTCTTCAGATTCTGATTTAACATCAATTGGTCTTGTATAATCATTTCGACATTTGCGAAGATAAGTATTTCCAAATTTATTTTTTCTTGTATGGCATTCATTCAACTTTCTTCGTTTATTCTTGTGGTTATTATGGCAACGAGATCTTTTCCGAGAAGAGTTTCTTCGTTCCCCGAAGCAATCACAATAATAATAGCACGAATCCTCTTTGTTGTCTTCATCTGAACTTATTTCATGCACCGGTTGATGTTGATGTTGATGATGGCATTGGTGCCATGGGAGATGTTCATAGGAACAACACGATTTTCTAGAATGAGAAGAGCAAGGAGCATATTGGCAATTGCACCTCGGAGGCAAGTTGGAATTAAAATGGAAAGAAGAAGGCATTATTAAAGGGCAGTAATGCATCATTTGTGGACATTGGGGTGGGAAATCGTACGACGCTGATGAATGGCAACATCTGGCACTTGGATTGGATTTTCGTCTCAAATAATGACGATTTAAATGATATTTTTTCACACTTTTTTTTCTCCTTAAAGATAAATTATCACTTTGATCCTCATCACTGAATTGTGAATCAATATTTAATCTCCTCTTTTTGTGAAAGTCAAATCTCTCTTCAGTTTGGGTGCTGATGGCATTTGTTGTTCTATTTGTTGTATTCTGAAAATAATCTTCATTTGTTTGAGTAGACATTGTTCGCTTTTTAACTGAAAAAGAAATCAATAAATCAAAATAAATAATTATATTTTCTTAAGAATAATTTTAAAATCTACCTTTGTCCGTATTAACAGAACAATCGGTGAAATGTTTCTTTTGGACTAGATGGTTTGAATGTGAATGAGTCGCTGAACTCTGATCATTTTTGACTAAAAACAAATCAATAATATAAATTCTAATGGATTGGAGTTTGAAAGAGTTAAAAAAACAATTTAGACTACCTTTTTGTGTATGTTGTATTAATTGAGATGAAGTGTCTTCTTTTTCACTTGATTCAGAAGAGAGCTCTATATTACAATAACAAATAAAATATTTTGAATAATTAAATTTACTTTTTGTAAAAGGTAAAATAAGTAGCCTACTACTCAATAAATAAATATCAGCCACCCTTTAACAAAAAAGATACCATATAATGTGTTGCATAAATAAACCTTCAAAGTTTAAATTAAAACACCTTTAAATTTGCAATTTCAAATTGCTTATATAAATAATGAAGTCAGAAAATTCATCAAATCGGTTGTAAAAAATCTGGTGTGACTAAAAGCATATCAAGGAACTTTCTCTTATCTAAGGATCTGCTGTCAAAGCAAATTTTTTGCGGGTCCCCTAATTAGCCGTTTAGTGCCAATTTAATCGATTTCGTTAGAGTAGTTTAAGAAACAGAGCGGCTTCTATCTGAACAACGGCAAAAGACTACATCAGTAAAGTGGGCCCTAAACAATTTTGGGACTGATCATGATTAATACATTTTAAAGATCATCTAACGAATAATTTATATATGAATTTTAATCAAAAAAATTTTAAAGTAAAGTACTAGTACTCTTTGGCCGATTTTATTGAAAAGCATCGAGGTGTAAGCGATAAGGGTACCTAGCTTAAATATAAAATTTCAGCCTCGTATGTTTTTTTCGTTTTTGAGAAATCTCCTTCACATATAGATAAACAGGCAGTTAGACCATTTGGGAGATCCATTTTTTAGACTCTGGGGACATCAAATCGTGTATTTCCATTGAAATGTCGGCATGGAATTTTTTGTAATCGCAATACTTTTTCACTAAATATTTCATATATAGAGAGATAAAATCGTGTTGCAGGAACAATATTATAAGAAAAAAGAAATAAAAGAATGCTGAGTATTTATTGGATCTTGTTGAAGTTTCGGGACTAGAAATCACCCATATTCAGAACAAAGTCACATTCAGTGTTAATTTTACTTTCTCTTACCTATATATGAAAATATAGTGAGAAAGTATTGCGATCGCAAAAAAAATCGATGTCGAGATTTCAACGGAAAAATGAGGTTCAAAAAAATGAGTCTTAAAAATGGTGTGTGTCTTCTCGATCGAAAAAACGTTCGAGGCTGAAACTTTATATTTAAGCTAGGTGCCCTCGTCACTTGTATCTCAAAGCTTTTGAATACCATACCGGCCAAAGAGTACTAGTACTCTTACACTGATACTGATACACTTTTTTCGATTTTCTCAAAATTCGCTCTAACGATTTTGATTAAAATTCATACAATAATTATTTATTATGATCTTCGAAATGTATTAAACCTTATCCCCCAAAATTGTTTGGAGCCTTCTTTACAAAGATAATCTTTCTTTAATTTTTTGTTTTTTATTCTCTCAAAATTCAAACGATTTTGATTAAAATTCATAAAAAATTATGTATCTTTGAATGTATTAAACCTTTCCTTCCCCTTCCCCCTCGGAATTTTTTTGACCCACTTTACTCTTGTACTCTTGTTTTTAAGTTATTTGTAATATCTTAAACTACTCTCTCGGTTTTGGTTAAATTGGCTGTGCATATCATAAATTAGAACTTTTTTAAGATGTATTAATCATTTTCGCTTCAAAATTTACATGATGGGCAACGTGCACTTCGTTTGCATATAGCTGGCTGATTGGCCCCTGTCATTTTTTGGAAAACAAACAAAGTGCAAGTCATTTGAAAATCTCATTTAATAAATTTAAGTTGGCTGTACATTGATCGACTGGTTAGGGGGAGTCCGACACAAAAAATCTGATCTGGCAGCACATCACTCAGCTTTCCTTACCTTTGGTAAGAGAATTTGTATGATGTGCGTTTAGTAACATCAGATTTTTTGTCGAAGTTTCTGACGCTCATCACGTACTTTCTCAAGAGCAAAATATTGTCAAGCATCACCCGAAGATGCTTCTAATTTGGAAGAAACAATTAGATGAAAGGCTACCATGCATATATCTACATTATCTTAAAATATATTGAAAAACTCTCAGTTTTGTTTTTGTTTTCAAACGAATTTGAAATAACAAAAATTCTTTTTTTTTTAACATGATCGACCCAAATTTTAAGAAAAAAATTTCTCTAAAAAGATAGATTTAAAAATAAATTATTAAATTTATAAATAAAGTACAATAATAAGCAACGTAATTGCTTACAATTATTTTGTTTGTTTTGTTTAATCATTTTAAATTTTATTTTGACAAATGATTTTTTTTTATTTGTTAGGTATGCTTTATTACTTTTGACTTTTGAAGGCTTTTGGTCCTTTCCACTCTTCCATAAGACTTTCCTCTTTTGTCTGTGCAAATAAATAATGATTATATAACTCTAAAAGATTTTGATTTTTAAAATTTTGTATTTTGATGATTTTTTAGGTAGGATAGGAAAAACTCTTCATTTTTACTTTCTTGTATACATATACGTAGTCAAAGTATTGTGATTCTAACTCGAAATTTTAACTGTTTTGACGTTTTGGACTTCACTGGGTCCGAAAATATCATTTTTCAAATATTCGTTAATACGATAACTCGAGTACCTTTTAGTGTTGGTCACCCAAATTTTTTCATACGTGCATTACAGCTATCAACTTTTGGGCTATTTCCTGAAACCGGAAATGTTTTTACTAAAAATATTGATAACTCAAATCTGATTTCACGAAGATGAGTCAAATGTTGCATAGATAGATTATATCAATATCACATCATGGTTAAAATTTGGCCCACCCCCGATTTATTTCCATATATATAGTATATGTTTATCACACGTTTTTTTCTACAATCTTTCGTGTAAAAACAGAATTGAGGGTATATAAACATAGTCCATAATAAATAACTTCGTCATTTAGTTGGAAGATGTTTAGTCCCCGAAACGTTAAAAAGAACTAATTAAATATTCTGGAGCGAAAGTAAAGCCTCGGTCTTCCTCATCCTTTTATCATCATCCATTTATATACTCTGTACAAAATGACAATTGATACAACGAAAAGACATTTATAGGATAGAGAATATTATCTTTTCTTTTTTTCTTTATTAATTTTATGAATATAGAAATTATTAAATAAGCTAGGAAAAAAATTAACAAATCACTTTACTGACCTCTTGGCCTTAACTGAGAGAGTTTTGGGCGATGATTTAATCTTAACGGCATCGATGATGGAGTAAGAGTACTATTATTCAAAGGAGGAACGAATCCTTGGTTCGATTTTTCGCTCTCTAAAAAAACAAATAAATAAGAAAAATTAAAGTTAAAATTAAATATATTTTTTTTTTTTTGAAAAGGTAGAGGCAAACTACTTTCACTTCACTTATTTTTTTATTAAAAATTAGAAATATTTTTATGGAAATCATTTGAAGAATAAAATGCATATTAATCCATTTGATAGCTTTGAGCATTAGTGCTGGTGACTACTATGGCGTATTGCATTAATTTATTAAGAGAACACAACTCTGACAGCTCTTATCGTTCTGGTGAAAATAAATAACATGTTCATGTCAGGATAGACCAGAGATCCAGCGTGCAATCACAAGGGTGCCTTATGTTCTGATCACCTGGCATTGAGAGATTAAGCTTGTGGGACCTCCGAAGAAAACTTCCAAGTCTTTTTCACTTTTCTTTAGGACTGAATATAAGAAAAATTTATATTTTTTTTCGATAACTAGATTTCAAAGGATCTCCACAATTTTAAAATCCCCTGAATGAAATGAGGTAATAAAAGCTTAAATATAAGAAAGACTCTATTAAAACCGCAACCCCCCTAGGAGTAAAAGCAAGAATGAAGAAGCAAATTGCATTTTAGAATTTGTGACATAATATTCAAAAAATAAAAGAAAATGAAAATATAAAAATTATTCATTAAAAAAAAATCTAACTTGTTTTATATTATAAAATACATTGAGAAAATAATATTTTAGATATATACTGTATTTATTTTAAATCATTTTTTTTTTAAATTAAAAAAAAAAACATTTTGTTAAATAATTTTTAAAAAATATTTTTATGAAAGAAAAAAATACAATTAAACGAGAAAATAGGCAAATTTTGATAAATTAAAATAAAAAATAATAAAATAAATATAAAGGGCAATTTTAATATTTAATTTTTTCCCTGTTCAAAATTGAAAAAAAAAACTATCACATTTCTCAATTATTTTGATATTATAACAAAATATCTAAATTGAAATAAAATTTAATATTCTTTTTTTGTTAATATAAAATATTATATATTATAATATATAATACTTAAATTAAAAGAATTTATTAGAGAGACCAACCAACTCCAATTCTTAACAAAGGATTTAATTAAAAATAATAAAATCGGCACTAGTTTTTTTTGAAAACTTTGTCGGTAGTTAAAATAAAAATTATTTTCGGAAAAATCTTAAAGTTTACTCCCAAATAATAGCATTTTCTAAATTCATTGAGGCATTAAGGTCTTTTCTCATTTAGGAAGAGGAAATCAGGAGTGTATCTAGGTTAGAAGTTAGCCCCCGCCCCATCCTCCACCATAAGTCATCTGGCACTTTGAGAAAAAAATATCAAAATTTAAAAACTTTAGTCATTAAGTTTCTTTGAATATTCAGCGATTTTTCTTTTAAAATTAAATCTCGGTTTTTGCACTATAAGAAATATATTGGATTATTTTCTTAATTTCTGAAAATTTTAGAGATATAAACATAATTAATAAACTTTGCCCCCTAACTTCGACACTAAGTTCAACTTAATATAAAATGTTCATAAGAATCTTAAGTGGAATCTTTAACAAGGTAAGGTAAGGTGGCTTTAAGGGTAATGGAATGCCAAGGCAGGAACCGATTTACAAAGTCGTAATTGCGAGGGGTGCCGCGACATAGTGCCCACAAAATGTTCACGGGACACAAGAGAGCTGGATCTAAATTCAAACTACTAGGATTACAAGATCTGTAATTATGAGGACTCGTATTCTTAGTGAGCAAAATGATAGATAAATTTAGCAACTGGAAAATCGAAAAGAATTTGTCATGGAAAATAGGACACCGAAGCTATGCCATCCAATTAAATGAAATTTATATATATATAAAGGATCAATCTATGTAATCATTTGAATGATTTAAAAAAAAATTAAAATGTGAAATATTAATAACAAAAACATCTCTGTTCGTTCTTTTAATTTAATGTTATTTATTAATTTTAATAAAAAATAATTCTATGTTTCATGAAGATGTTTAGAAAGAAAGAAATTTAACATTGCTCTACTCTAAAAAAAAAAATCCTTTTAAATAAAAAACCAATTGTGGAATTGAACAAATAAAACTTAACAAATGTCACCCGTCGTGATTGTTGCCAATAATTTGTAAATAATCTCCCAATAATTAGTAAATTCATTTTTATTTAAAATAATAAGTAAATACCTTGAATTATTAAGCCGAATGTCTTGGAGTTTGGAAATGGACTTGAAAGTTTGAAAGAAAGGTTAACATTTCAAACTCCATGGAATTGGAATGAAAGAAGTGAAAATTTAGACCAAAGATTCGCAGCTGAAGTCAGCAAGCAAGAAAGAGAGAAAAGAATATAAAGTTTAATAGTTCTAAGAGATATTTGAGAGTGGTTCCAAGAAATGCCGTCCAAAGGCGCTATCAACCTCTATTCAAATAAACGCGTTGTTTCAAATTTATTTTATATTTATGAATAATAAAATATTATGTTAGAGAGAAAAAGAATAAATACAAGATGTAAATATGAAAAGAGCTTAGAAAAATATATGTTTAATTCGTAAAGGGAAGGAGGGATCATACACTAATTACAAATAGATAAAAAAAAATTTTAATATATTGATCCGCTTTCTAATTAAAAGAATATCTTGTTAGCCGATAAATATAATCTCCAATATAAATTATATAAATTGCACTGTAATCGTACTGGAGGGAATTTGGTAAACAAATTTTTATGAAAATTCCAGAGCTCGACAGACAGACATCATACTAGGGGAATGAAAGGGGGACAAATGATTCGGTTGTTTGAGAAACCTCACAAATCAATGAAGTTAAAATTTTGTTAAACTAAAAAAAAAACCTGAGACTAGAAATTACTCTAACATTAATATTCTCTTTATTAATCATATTTAATAATATGCCATAAGAAATTGATTTCTAAGAAAATTCGATATCGTCTCTAAAAATGTGACTTAGGCTTTCACAAATAAAAGGAGGGCCTCGAAATGAGGGCAATCAACAACAATATGAATTAATCATAAGCTCCCATTAATTTTCCTTGTATTCCTGAATAAGTGTTGGGTCGTTTGAGCCACAAGGCAGCAGACAAAGTGGCTCAAAGACATGAAAGGAGGTGAATCCCCCACAACAGTGTACAATCTTTATTCACTTCTGTATCTTAAGTACCGTTTTTCATCATAATAAAAAAAAATAGTCGATTTGTTATCTGATTTTAAATTAGTTCAAGGATAAATATGAATCAGTATTTTACTTTTTAAAAGAAAGTTTATCTTCTGCCTTTGCTTCTTTTTATGTTTCGCCCACCCAAGAATGGGAACCGCTGCCTTAGGAGAAGAATGCAATCGCAAACAGATGATTTTTTTATTAGCGAGATAAGTTTTTTAATGATAAAAATAAACAGATTTAAATTAATTTTATGTAGGGAATGGAGAAAGAAAACGAGCTTTTTTCCGTTCAATGAAATAAGCTTTATTGGAGATTGCCTTATGTAGACCATTGTATTCATTAATAGAAATACCACATTAAGATTAGAGCGGATGATATCGATTAGTAGTAAGGTGACTATTCTTGTGAAACTGAATGAAAATGATTGATGATGAACAATATTTGGCCTCCGAGTAACAAGAGAGTTGAAGGGTCGCCGCAAGTCATCGATACGATATTATATATATATATATATATATATATATATATATATATATATAGTCAAGATGGCCACAGAGGCAAGAATTAACATTAAAATTGAAATAATAAAAAATTAAAACAATAGTCCACATTAAAGCTTATCAGCACTAAGCAAGAATTGTGTAGGCAATAAAGGTTATTTCGGTGAACTGAAAGCAGCTGGTTTTTTTTTCCATTTCATATATAGTCAACAAATCCAAAAATCCTTTAAGTTATAAATTAAAATTAGCATAAATTTGCATACGTTAAGCATGTCTTTTTATATAACTTAGGATGTAGAATGTAATTAATTTATTTTACTTTTTCGGTGATTTTCGTATTAAGCATTCAAAACTAAATTTAAATTATTTTTGGCTAGCAAATCAATCAGTGAAAAGTATTATAAAATCTATTCGTTTGAGTAGATCAGTGATTTTCAAAAGGGTTTATATAAATCCCTTGAGGGTCAATTAATTGGGAAGCGAAAAATTATGGTCCCTTGTTCTCTTGGGAGAAATAAGCATTTTTTTGATAAATTAGAGGGATAAAAATGATATTTCTATTTGTGATGTGATTGCAAAAAAACTTCGGGTTTTTTTGTTCTGAAACGCGCCCAATGGAGGAGCAAATTTAAAGATGTATTGAAATTACGGTAAAAAGAATGGGAACCCCTGGTATAGATAAATGATCTAATATTTCCAAAGATTCCTCACCTCAGCTTTTCCCGATTATCCAGGGTTTTTATTTCTTTCGGTTAAAGTCGTCATCTTGGAGGAATATTTACGTATTTAATTATAATTATATAATTCCAATTATAATGCGTTCCTGGAGAAAATAAAATAAATAAAACAAAAAAATCTATCTTAAAAAATTTCAATACCACCTTTTATCTTTTTCTCAATAACTTGGTTGGTTTTCAAATAAATTCTATTCTATTTGCCTTTCTGATCGTTTTTACGGATAATCGGGATATGTATTTTTTTAAGATAAATAAAATTTTAATTACCTGTGTCAGAAATTGAAGGGAGACTCCATTTATCATTTTCTACCACCATTTCATTATTTAATTCTTCTCCTGCTTTCAAATTTTCTTCTTCTTCTTCTTCTTTATCATTTTCATTATAATCAGATTTATTATCTACAATCGATAAAATTTCATCATTATTAATATCTTATTGGGATTTACCAGTTTTAAAAAATCTGTTTTTTGTAAAGGAATAAAATAATAAGGCCTAACTCAAAAGCCAGTGAGAGGGTGTGTTCTATTTCCGGCAAAAATAATTCCGTATCCCCTCCCCTGAACGATTAATATTAGGTGTGTGATTTTATTCGAACAATCTGGAGGTCATTTTCTGTACTATCTAGCTTCTAATGTCTGCTAAAAGTTTTATTTTTTAGTTTTGACATCTGGCAATAATATTCAGTTGATAAACGTTTGGATTTATAACAATAACAACGTTTATCTGATTCGAAAATGTAGAAATTTGAGCCAAAAAAGCATCATTTCTGGGAAGTTCTCATTTTCTCTTTTCATTTGAAGAAAACAGCCGGTGAAGTTCATCGAATGCTCGTAGAAGCTTATGGTGAAAGTAAATGCTGTCACCGATAAATTATACAGAGAATGTTTTCGACGTTTCAGTGTCGATGACAAACCTCGTCCACGTCAGTCGAAGAAGTTCGAGGACGAGGAATTGCAGGCGCTAATCAATGAAGATCCTTGCCACTCGCAACATGAACGCGTGCAATTGTTGAATGTTGATTGATCAACAATTTCTGTACGTTTGGCAGCCATGGGAAAGATTTACAAAGAAGGAAGATGAGTGCCATACAAACTGAAAGAAAGAGATATCGAGAGGCGAAAAGTCATGTCTTGCTTGGCAGGCAAAAAAGAAAAGGTTTTTTGCATCGTATTGTGAGACAAAAGTTTTTCGATAATCCCAAACAAAGGAAATCCAGTTGCAACCCAGAAAAACCATCCACATCGACAAAAAAGCGGAATATTAACGGAAAGTGAAAGTAATGCTCTGTATATAGTGGACGTTTTACTTCACCCGCTGTATTGCCGCACATTGCTCCGTCCAATTATCACTTGTTCAGATCGATAACACACGGGCTTTCGGACCAGCACTTCAATAATTATGAAGAAATAGAGAAATGGCCCAATGAATGGATCGCTTCGAAGGTCGAGTCGTTTTTCCGACATGCCAGACAGATGGGAACAATAATAGCAAGCGATGGCAAATACTTTGATTAGTGAACTTTTTCATGTTTTTTCACATTAAAGCCTTTTTTTGGAAGTAAAAACGGACCGGATTAATTCACATACCTAATAATATTAGGATAAAGTTTTGCATAGTTAAAACAACCTCTAGAAGAAATGATAGTAAGGGGTAGGGGGGGGGAAGGGGTTGTATTTTACGATTTTGCATTATAAAAACTTTAGATTCGTTTGAAAAAAAAATATAGTATATAGATGAAACTAAGAGAAAAAAGAAATCTTTTTCTTTTTCATTTAAATTTGATTCACGTACATATTTGTTCACATATTAGGAGGAAGTACAGAAAAGTCAATAATGATTCCTCTTTAAGTCTTTTAGGGCAGATATAGATTTTGTAATAAAATTAGGAAAGCCCACTCTAAAGTACACAATTACGCTTACAAGATTAAATAGGACAACATTGTCTTAAAAGTTAATTAGAATTAGAAAACTTGTAAGAATGAAGGTTGGTTTGGAGAAAAATCACAGACCGGCAACGGGTGTCCATTACGTGTTAAAAGTTCAATTGGATTAAATTGGCTTCGGCATTGGGGCCGACTCCTCGTGTGAAAATGCCTTAAGGTTAAGAGCCCTGGTTAATCATTTTTAATGAGGCTCTCTCTTCCTGCTTCACTTGACTAGACTAGTCTAATTTTATTACAAAAACTATATCTGCCCTAAAACTGATTAGAAGCTATTGGATTTGGTTTAATAATTGACAACTCACCTGTTTGTTTATCTCTCTTTGAAAGTTCAATCTCAGGAAAAGAAAGTGAATTTATTTTTTCTACTTCATTATTACTAGTCAACGTTCCGGTGCAATTTCCTTCATTTTGAGGATCATCTATAATAATAAGAGATTAAAATAAAATGCATGAAAATTTTACAATATTTATAAAGAAATCGTATACCTATTGGAGAGAGTAATGGTGGGACTCTATCTGACATCTCGTAAAAGATGTTGGAAATTAACTCATTTTCTTTTTCATCCTCTTCTTTGAAAACGTTTTTATTGATTAATTTATTTCCTTTTATAATAAATTTTTTGTCTTCTTCTTTGACTTCTTTTTTTTCACTGATGAGGAGGCCATTAATTGCAGGAACTTTAAAAATGTTTATAAAAAATCATCATTGTTTTTAATATTTGCAAGATCAAATAAAAAATTAGTATTTGAATGATTAAAATAATAATAAGCTTAGAAAATAATTCATAGAGAGATAGAAGACTTTATCAGAATTTTATTTAAAATTTTTTATAAAAAAATAAATTAAGGAATACAAATAAAAAACTTTTTTCGACCCAATACACTTTATATGCCTTTGTTGGCGTTTCAGGGACTATAGGCTATAGAAAGGGGGATGAATATGAGACGCAAAAAAACAAACTACTAATAAAATGAAAAGACAGGTGATTTAGAAAATGCCAGAAAATGTCCTGAACCCCGCCAGCTAGATTATTTAGAGGAATCTAACTCCGCCTATCACCTACTTAACTTCATCTAACGTTCGTTCTGAGAATAACTCATCACTATCTGTAACATATATACATGCAGTGTTGGGTAACATAAAATATCTCAAGAAATAAGTAAATGAAGATGAATAAATAGAATTTTGATCAAGTGTCTTTGGCATTTTGGATTTTTTGTCTTGTACCATCTCATGAATCATTTGATATTATATTTATAGAGGAAAAAATTAATATTTGATAAAAACTGAAAAAGAAGAATACTAATCTATGTTATAATTGAAGACCTTCAAGGAATAAGGATGTAACCAACATATTTTTGAAAAATGAAATTTTAGTGAAAATTGAATGTATTTTCACTTCTCTATCTCTGACTCTAATTTTGTGTCATATATCGAAATTTTAGGCAAGCTACCCCCAACAGAAAGTTGCCCTCCGTGGAATATGGATATATCAGTCAATTGATGTGTTTTTACACCATCTAGTGAATCATTTTAACTTATGTCAAATGTAGATGTGAAATGGCAGCCTATAAAACAGAGTGGAAAAGAATATTCTACAAGGAAAGGCAGTGGTTGTAAAAGGTACAAAAAACCGAAAATTTAGAAAAGTAGAATAATAATATTACATCTGCAAACTTTAATTAACTCTTCTATTATCTAAAAATGTAAAAAAATACTTCGGCCAAGCAGTATAATATATTATGTGCAAAAATCTTTTTTCTCGTTTTCTCTCACGTTATTTGTGCAACCTTAATTTAGATGAATGAAATATTGTTTTAATAGCTAAACAATTGTTTAAACTCTCTTATGCAACTGGTTCATGTAATGTATATCAAAAAATAAGCCCCTGAAATTATTTTCCTTTTTTCTATAAAATTATTGGTTTGTTGGTACATGGTCTTCAATTAGAAATTATTCTAAAATAATATTACAAATGCAAAATAAATTGAGATTTGGTGCGATTATATAAAATTATAATATTAATTTTTAAAAAAATTATAAATAAAAAGTTATAAAAAATATTGAAATATATATAGTAACCTGGAATTTTGAATTTGTTCTTATTTTCATCATCAGAAAGAGATGAATGCAATTCCTCGTGATGTGAATCATCTTCAGAATCAAAATCTGAATTATGGCCCAATGAAGAATCTAAAAAAGAAATAAATAAATTATTTATTTTAATTTCTATGAATTTGGAATCCTGAAAAGTACTCGACATGTTTGTCCTCAAAGGACGGCAGAAATTAATTGATAAAATGCTCTGAAAATAATCAGCTGGGTGAATGGCAAATAAAGTAACTGCTAATTTTTGTCAAATGGTGAATTTTTTTTCTTTCTGCTTAATTCGAAATAGGCACTGACGTCATCAAACATCTCTATTTCTATTCAAGGTTTATTTTATTAAATCAGATTAAAAGATTGGATATTAATTTAAGTACGAGTTTCCTGTCACTCAACCACTTGGGCCCTTTGTGCCTGTTGGTGTTACTAGGGGAGGGGTTTTATTTCCCACTTTCCAATTCCAGGAGGAACCTGGAAATATTGGCTAATTTTTTCCGGAAAGTCGGTCTTGAACTCAAAATGAGTTGCAATTTCAAATCAGCTTATCTGCTTGGCCATTCACCTACTCATAATAAAGGATTATATTTTATATAATTTTCACAAACTTGTATCATGAATAAATAGGCTAGTCAGATTTTCAATTCAGAGAGACAAGGACCCCTTAAGCTTTAATAAAAGCACATTGGACAAATAAACCTAGAACGTGTGTCATAAGGCCTAATGGCTAGTCATACGAGAGAAAAAGTGGGTGAATTTCTAAGAAAAACCGAGAAACCGAAAGAGCTAGTCTCTGGGTTAGTCAGGAGACTGCCTTAAAGTCGCAGCCAGATTTTAGATCTCATTTTCAGAGCTGGAAGTTGGATAAAATAACACGAGTGTGGTTCGGATATTTTTGGTTTTAGACATTTCAGAGAATTGCTCAGGGGTGGATGAAAATAATCCCTTTTTTCTGGAGGCAATGAAGCCGGGAAAATAGGAGGATTGTTATTAAGATCTTTAATTTGCAGTCTATTATCATAAAATCCACTATGTATCACAAAGGGAAAAAAAAGAAAGAATGGCCCATACAAGGGTGAAACTCCCCCTGGACTTTCACACATCCAAGATAAATTCTCGATCCAAGAGAAAAAGCTACGATTTTACACTACACGTCACGACAGTTATAAAGATTTCACGAATGAAATCTAACGGGTGTGAACTGCCTATAACTGCTCAAGAACATGCCTACTATCTATAAGCCATATCCGCCGATGTGAGTTTTTAAGAATTCTATAGGAAAGTAAGGACAACTGGTGGCCATGTTATAAAAATATAAATAATTTTAAATGTTTGGCCTCCCCCGTGGCTGAGAGGACATTGTCAATATTCTTAGCTTTAAAAGTCAAGGGATGTGGGTTCGGATCTTAGACATTCTAATGAAAAATTCATTTAAACCAATTGGCAAAAGCAAGAGAAAGTTGCGTGAAATTTGTTTAGTCACATCACATTTTTTTTCTAATCAAAATTGAAAAGTCCAATGTGAATTAGGCTTAATGAAAATATAAGAGGAGATTTTTACCTTTATTTTTCTTTTTATTTGTTTTGTTTTTTGAAGCTTTCTCTTTTAATTTTACTATTCGTTTGTTAAGTGTTTTAACACTATCTGTAAGAGAAATTTATAATTATTAGCTTTATTTTATTTTTATAAATAACAAAAACAAAAAATTTCCCTACCTTTCGATTGAGCAAGGCATTCATTAGAATTGCAAAGAGATTCTTTTAAATGTTTGATTTCATCATCTTTGACTTTTATAAGTTCTTTATTTTGTTTTTGTAAAAATTTATAACCGTCTAATTCATTATTTATTTGGGAGAATTCTTTCTCCAAAGATGCATATTTATTTTCTAGTTTTGTGTAATTCTAAAAATAACAATTTCTTTAAAAAAATCTAATTTTATGCAATGGGAACAAGTGCCCTTAATTTTAAAAAATATAAATTTCGCGATCTAAATTTTTTTTCCTAAACACGTAAATTAAAAAAAAAATTCTAAATAAGGAAAGCATTTTGGAAGCTCAAATAAACAAATTGAATAATATTTTAAATGTATTACTTTTCTTATTTTTAAAAAATAATCTGAAAACTAAGATAAATAGTGGAAGATGATTGTTTTGACCGGCCATATTCACTGCCTCTAAGACCATACACTTTCACGGCGGATTTGCTGCCGTTACACCAAAGCACTTCAGCCTAGTGAAAACATCATTTCGCGTTCGCCAAAGCAACTTACTTTTTAGGTGGGTGTCACAGCTGCCAATCTGCCGCGAAAGTGTATGGTCCCTGGTTCAAGTCCAGGAGGCACCAAAAGTCAAAACAATCATGTCGCATTCCTCATTCTTTTTTTTTATTTTTTTTTTGTATATGAGGTTATATATACATACAACAGGAAGAAGGAAGTACAGGAGTAAGAGAGAGAGTGAGGACTTTAGAGTGCTTGTTGAGGTTGGATTTGATTCTAACTCTAGTTCTTCGTGGTTGGATGAGACCACAAGTCATTGGAAGTCCGTTGGATATTATGTTTCCATATCAAAAAAAAAAATTTATGGCGGTGTATGATAGAAAAAATGAGCAGCCTTTTTATTAAAATATTAATATTATCATAACATAATATGCCTCACAGCACAATATGGTTCTATGGGAAGAACTCGGGTAACGTCGCGCAGGATGCGATAGTGGTGGACTGGTGCATTATGACGGAGGACAGAGCTGCATGAAGATATTGTTGAGGCAGTGGTAGGGCTCCAAACCCCGTAGAGCCAAGGAATAACTAAGTAAGTATACTCGTATTTTAATATTTACGTTTTTAAGGTCAATGATTCTGTCTTCATCTGGTCTGTGAAACATTAAAAGTAACAGATATAAAATATTTGATACATACTCTACAATACAGTAAAAATATATTAACAATATACATTATTTCTCAGTGTTCAATCATATTAAAAAATTTTGAGGACAAAAAGTTTTTTATATCAATTGTATTTGTAAAAGGAAAGAATCTTTTTTAATCAAGCACACCAGAAGTCTTTCATATCTCCATAGATTCTCCATGGCTACATCTCCTTTTTGTGAATGTGTGTGTGTGAATTCTTTTGCTCATCCTCAACATCTTCTCTTAGAATGCCGACTCTGCAGAATTCATCGAATAATATTTTTAAGAAAAATCCAAACTTCCGAGCTCCCCCTACCAAGACGTTATCAGCAATTAATAGTTACAGCTTTTTTCAAAAATCCCAAATCAATATATAGAACATGTGTTACTATGTATTTCTGACTAGGTTATTTTATAATTTTTATTTGAAATTTCTTTCATTTGGAGTTTTTTTTTTTTTCTCTATTGTATATTTTTATATTAATAATTTACAATTTTTGTATGTAATATTATTATTCGGGTTTAGCCCAATGGCTGTTGTTAAATGGGCAAAATAAATAAAAAAAAAAAAAAAACGAAATATAAAATGTAAAGTCCAAGTGGCTGATTATATTAAAATAATAAAAGATTCAATAGCAATTTGTGAAACGCTCCCATTATGGTTTCTCTCAACAAGCAATCAAATCAAACTTTTTGTCAGCAAAATTTTTTATAGTGATTGTACATTGAAAAAGGTACAAAATAACATAATGTAACATAATGTATATTGATCAATTAGTAGTCAGTTGCTGATAACGGAATAAGAAGGCAGACTGCAGCAAAAAAAAAATAAATAAAGCCCTTGGATGCCAAAAGGAGACGTTTCGGACAAAATTTGATTCGTCCATCCTAAAGTCACTTATTGGCTTCTTGAGGTCAGGCCCAAAATTGTTCTGACATAACAATGTGTGTGTATACATATATTATATTTCTTTTACAATGTGTGTAGTGGTGACATGTGAGTATATAATATATGTATACATACATTGTTAATTCAGGATACTTTTGAGCCAATAAATGAGTGAGGATGCATGAATAAATTTTGTCCGAAGCATCTCTTTTTGGCTTTTGGCATCCAAGAGCTTCTTTTTTCTGCAGTCTGCCTTCTTATTCCTTTATCATAATGTATATTATTAATATATTTTTACTATGTATTTTGTATTAAATACTTGATGATTATGTTACTTTTTTGTTCCACAGACCAAATGTAGATAGAATCCCTGTCGAAAAGTGGTCGTTTAAAAGGGTAAATATAAAAAAATATTTTAATAAAAGGCTGCACAATTTTTCTATCATATCCCTGCAAAAACTTCAGCCTAATCAAATTATTAAAAAAAATAATCTTAAAGGATATATATATATATAAGAACCGAGTTTAAATGACCTCAGAGTTTAAAAAAAATATATAGATATATAATGGCTTATAGTTTTGAAAACTACTACCTTTTTTTAAAGCATACCCGTATTATTATTATTATTATTATTCAGAATTTATTCTGAAAACTTTGCGATTTGGAAAATTCCAGTAAAATTTTTTCAGATTGCTAATTAGCGATGAAATTCTGTGGAAATATATATTCTAATTTAAAAAAAAGGTTTTTTTTTTTAATAAAACCTTAGCCTTGTCCTTGATGCAGAGCTAGAGGTCTGGCTTCACGTATCATTGGTCAGTGGTTCGCTTTCCATCCTGAGCGACAAAAACTTATTTAAATTATATTGGCTACCAATTAATTTAAATAAATAAGGACTGAGTTTAAATGGCCTCAGATGCCGAAAGACTTAAAAAAAAAATAAAGCCTCTCTTTGGTTTATTATAAAAAATTAAAATTATGGTTTGAGAAGAAAATAAGCAGCCGCTTTTACAAATTTAATGGGAATGGGAATTATCTTGTCTACAGAAGACAGATAATATAGCTGCTCTATAGATTATATATTATAATAATAAAGTGAGTTGGATGACATTGGTTAGTTATGCGTCCTATAAGCTAATTATTCACTTGATAGAGTTCGCAAAATAATATATGAATACGGGGTGTAGTAGGAGAAAATTGATTGAAATATTTCTATTAACTATTTGAATTTCTAGCCTAAAAACGACTTCTTTTCTTCTCCATATATCATAATTACAAGTAGTAAAACCTCAAAATTATTTTTATTTTCACTATAATAAATACTTGTATATAATGTTGTCCCTTTAAATTAAATAAATAAATAAGTAAAATAATTACTTCTTGTGTTTGATATAAAGACTTCAAATTTTCATAAAGCTCATTAATTTGATTAACTAAAAGCGTATTCCTTTTTTTAATGGCTTTGTTTTCTTGATCGAATTTCAAAATTTTCTCTTCACTTTTTGTGAAATTTTCTATAATACAACTAAAAATATAAAAATCATTTTTTGTAATTAAAACGACATTTTAACTATGAATAGGAAATTAATTCGTTACCTGGTTTTAATGATTTTTTCTTTGAGCGTTGAGACTTGACTTTTTATGAGAGGGTTATTATCAGATGCCTGAAAAATAAAATTGATAAATAAAAAATAAAAAACATGTTTAACACGTGAGGCCGGTTCAAATTTTATATTTACCAAAAATGAATTTGAACTACTCATTTTATTTTATTTCTTTATACATTTTAATTTAATTATACCAATTAATAAAACATGTTCTATTATTTTATTCAAATATTTTATGCTATACAATGAAATAATATATAAATTGTAGAAAATACATTGAAATTTTTTAATCGGAGAATAAATTTTTGAAGATTAAAAAAAGCAAAGAGGTTAAAAAATAGATATTAATTTATCATCAAAATTTAAACTAAGTAATGATGACAAGAACAACAAAATGAAACCGCAAGATTTAATTTTTTTATCCAAATAGATAAAATAATTTATACATAAAAAATTTAGAATATTAATAATTTTTTTGGTAGATATCCAAAATAGTTTCCTATACGAAAAAAAAAGAACAGATAGATAAAGCAAGGACTATAGGTACCCTTGAAATGTAAGATTTAAAAAAAGAGTTTATAAAATAAGCAATAGAATGCAAACATTTTAAATTTAAATTTAATTTAAAAATTTTTTTTAATATATTAGTTTTTATAAAATAAAATTTTATTTAATTTATGATTTTTTTTCATGTTTTCTATTTGTGTGAAATTATTATTACCAAAAAAATTTTGATAGAGTTTAACGTCTTCTATTTCTATTCTTTTTTTCTGCCCAGCAACAAAAAAAATCATTAAAGAAATGACATTTATATTTTTCTGAATTTTTTCAATTAAATAGTGAATTAAAAAGTGCCGATTTTTTTTTTTCAAATCTTCAACTAAAAAGGATTAATATAATAGAAAAACAAAGAAGTCTTGCATTTTTTTCTTTTAACTAAAACTAAAGTAAAAAAAACACATGTAAGCAACGAATTAAGATTATTTAATTTTGGATGTATATTTTAAACAGATCAATTGAAAATGACTTCTTTTCTCTCCCTTACTCAGGTAATTATATTTTCATAATAAAATAATTTTCTTAATATTAATTAATAATTTTCCGAATAAGCCCAATTAAAATAACACTAATCTATTATGCTCAGTTTTAATTCATTGCAAATGTACTTAATACATTCTCAATATAAAAACTTAAATTCCAAAAAGAAAGCAAAATACACCTATTCTATTATTTGATCAATGAAAAAGTCATTCGTATTTAAATGTTCTGTACATCGAATGCTCACCTAACCTCTATTCTCTTCTCAATTTCCTATTTCTATATATATAATAGCCGATTATCCGTCTGTCGCGTTTTGTTTGGGTAATTTCTCTATAAAATTTCGAAATGAAATTTTACACTTAAAGAGGATATTAGTGAGAGTCTAGGAAAAATTTCCCATTTGGCTCAAAGAACTTTTGAATATCCAATATTTTCTTAATGAAGCCTTATCTTTCCTTATGCATAATACCTTAATTGGTAATAAGAAAAAAATAATTATATCTTTCAAATGAGCCTAGAAATTGTTAATTAATTTTTTTTAAGGGGGAGTGGTTAGTTTGGGTCGCATAAATTTGGGAGCTTGTGCCCGGATTTTGATCGAATTTTCCCATGTAGCTAAATGATTATATTTGAAATTAACTAATCACTGTAATTTAAACTGTATCTGATCAAGTCGGCCAATAGCTGGGTTTAGGGAGGATAGAGAGTAGACTGGGGAATTATTTTTTTTTATTTTAACTGAGATAAGAGAAAGTTGCGACGCGTGATTAGAGGTGACGCAGAAACTGCCGAAGGCGGTGCTGAGCCAGATATGGAAAGAAACTAACCATCAAGAGGGGGCGAAGCCCTATGGCTAGCTCTAAGTCTAAGGCCCACACAATTATAATAGGACATTAAGATTACGAAAAAAGGTTTTTAGAGCATTTGAGGTTGAGTAAAATATTTGCAATTTAATCTCTCATTTAGTTTAGATATATGTCCCAGCACAAAAAGAAATAATTTTCTTAATTTTTTTAAGGCTTCAGAATCTTCAGAATCGAATGACGATGAAGATTATGAAAATCAATTATATAGTAAAATTCATCACTCAGAAGAATCATACAATGAGAATGAGACTTTATTAGAAACAAAAACAACTTCATCAAAAAATGATACTTTAGATTTTAATTATGGAGAAAGATATAAAAAAAAACGAAAGCAAGTTAATAATAATATTAAAAATAATATTAATGATATAAGTAATAAAAAAAAAAAAAAAAGGAAAGATTTATCAAGGAATCCGAGTGTGAAAAGAAAAGGAAATGCTAACGATGATGAAATTGAATTAATAAAAGAAATTATTTCAGATAATTATGGGAAAAATTCTAAAACAAAAATTTCATCTTATTTATCAAATTGTGAACAATTTATGAAGAACAAAAAAATAAAATTCTCTCCTTATGTAAATGAAAGTGAGAAATCAATTAAAAAAATTAATAACACTAATATAGAAAAGGAAATTGAAATTATTTTTGAAAATAAATCTGGAAAAAGAAAAAATAATAAAAATGCAATTGAAGAAAATATTATATTAAATGTAAGTAAAAATGAAGAAAAAAAAAAGACAAAAAATAAGAAAAAGAAATTGTCAAATAATAAACAAAAAGATCATGTGAAAAAATTTGTCTTTTTGGGTCAAGAAACATGCTCTAAAGATTGGACTCATGAAATGCGTCAATTTTATAGAGATTCATGGAATGATGAAAATTATGACCTAGAAACAGCAAAGCAGAATATGAGAGGTAATTATTTTTAATAAATAAATAATTATTATATCGATTTTAGGATAATGAAACCAGCTGGATATTTGTTCTATCCTTATTATTTAAATTTTCACTTCACTATGGCCACTAGACCACATATATACACCATTAAATGATAAACTTTGTTAAATGGATTCAAGAAGCAACTGGTTTCATTTCTTCATATCTTTTCTCATTTGTTAATAATAATTTTTATTCTAATTTATAGGCTCTAAAAACTTTTGGATAACAGATCCTATAGATTATGAGGTCTGGAGAATGAATGCAAATCCTTATAATAAAAAGAGATGCCGAAACTGTTTCCAATTAAATCACATTGAAGAATATTGCCCTCAACCCAAAAGAAAGATTTGTTGTATTCAATGTGGCAAAGAAGGTCACACTTGGAAATCCTGTCAAAACTTAATGTGTAGAAGTGTAAGCCATTAATTTCTCCTTTTTTTTAATTATATTTTTAAAAGAAAAGGCTATATATATATATTTGATGAAGGATTTCATTTGGTGTCTTAATTTAATGAAGAATATGAAGGTATGTCACGTTTAAATAAAATGGAAGCTTCAAATCTCTTTCGTTTTCATATTATATAGATAAAAAAGAAATAAACTCTTGCTATTATATATTCAAAGAATTCTTAAAAACGTGAGGCCTGATGATGTTTAATTAAAAAATCAAATCAATCTCTTTGAAGCTTATTATTTTCTTTAAACCTGACGTCATACACATTCCTTCATTTTCATATTCTCGCTAATATTAGAGATTCATATTCACTTGGTAGGATTTTTTTATCAATTTAGATGACTAAAAAATAATCTATTTTAAAAAGATTATTAATTTTATTATATTTATAAAGATAAGTACACGAAAACACCCATAAATCCTGAAAATTTTCTAGAATTATCTTTTTATTTTTTAACATTTTCCCTTATTTAATTAAATAAAATGACAGGATTTTTGAGACTTTTTTTAGAATTTGAAAAGACAGAACTAATACCTCGGATATGGGATAGGGAGCGAGGAAGCCCGAATCGTAGATTTAAGAAAGTCTAATACATGAGTCATGAGCAAATCTCATGCAATGCTATATTTAGTTAATAAGTTTTCAAATTTAATAATTTATTAATGATTAGTGAAGGGAAATAAATATATCTAGATACGTAGCCCCCTAAAGGGGATCCATTCATTTCAGTCATAGTTTAATGTAAAGATTAATTTGGATCAATTGTCCTAAATCAGTCCTACATAGACCCAAAGGATGGTCAGGGGGTCAAAAAATGAAGACAGAAAAAAAGAAAAAATATTCAAAAAGATAATCTAAACCAAACTGCTTATGTATACCACACTACTATACAATAGGTTTTTTTTTTTTTTTTTTTTTTTTTTTTTTTTTGAGAAAACCATTAAAAATTTAATATAAATTACTTCGAGAAAAAGGAATTTTTACCAATCGGACATTCAGATTTGTCCATAAAACTATGAAGAATATATTCAAATTTCAGCTTTCTAGAAAAGATTTATTTATTTCATTTTGTTATTATAGCAACCATTTCTCGTATATATAATATAGGGAATGTATTGTAATCATTCAAAAAGAGATTTTAATTCTTGACTTTTTGGCTCACCGTGAGTCCGAAAATACCATTTTTCAAATTGTCTGTATGTCTGTAGTTCTATAGCTCTTTACGGTAACTCGAGCACGCTCTATATAGATCAACCAAATTTTACTATCAGTACATTTTAAAAGCATCAAATATATAACTGATATATGAATTTTAATCAAAATAGGGTAAATTTGGAGAAAGTCGAAAAGAAATAAAAAGCACATCAATAAAGTACTCTGGCAGATTTATTCACAACTTTCGTCTCGGATATCAAACGTTTTTTCGCTTTTGAGATATTTTGTCCATACACAGACAGAACATTTTGCGAGACCCATATTTTCAGACTAACTAACCTCAAAACGTGTATTACATATTATTTATTTACAAGAACAAATGAAAATTTTTGAAGAAATTAAAAAAAAAAAAAAACAGGACAACATTAAAAATTTTTATAATTATGAATGTTAAGAAATAAATTTAAAAAAAAATTTTTTTTTAGTGTGATAAAATAGTTAATTCATATGAGAGTCATAAATGTGAACGTTTCGCAAGATGTGCATTTTGTAAAGGGACACACACTAAAGAATTTTGTCAAAAGTATATTCAGGTATATATATATATAATTTTTATTTTTTTTTTTTTTTTTTTTTTATTAATATTTTATCAAAAAAAATTTTTTAAAATTATTCTATTTTGACAGCTAACAAATACACTAAATTCGCAACCTCCAAATGCGTATTTTTGTCCAAATTGTACAGGACCCCATAAATACGAACAATGTGATCAATTCTTTCACTACCCAGAAGCTATTCCTATGAAACCAAGAAAAAGAAAGAAGAAACCGAAGAAAGTTTGCTCTATAAAGATTTAAACAGTTCCTTTTCTCATTTCAAACTCATAAAGAATAAATAAATAGTTTTTTATATATCATTCAAATACAAGTACTTTATTACTGTATATATATATATGAAATAAATATATTTATTAGGCCAACTAAAAAATAAATTTCCTCCATTGGGCTCTCTTTTTTCATCAAAAGAAATCCTAGATGAAGTTTGTTTTTTGGCTTGTCCATATGTATACAGAAAATGTAAAAAAACCTCCAAATTTTATAACTCTAAAATTAGCTTAAATAGATAATGAGATTTTTATCTAGACATAAAATTTATTTATTATAAATAAATGTTTTTTAAGCCCATTTTAGTACAAAAAATTATCTTATTATCTATTTAGGCTAAAAACGAATAATTAGAGAGATGAAAACTAATAAAATGTTTTGACATTAATTATATATAAGTGCTTTCTTACTGGACCGCATACTATAATAGATTGAAATCCAGTGCGAAAGAACTCCTTAATATATAATATATATAGAATTTAAATTTTCATTTGTTTATCTAATTTATAAAAATACATTTTATATACATAAGATATTGGTCAATGAATTGGACAAAATGGATATTAATTGTATTATATCATAGATATAAAAATAAATTTAACTTTTAATCAATTCGTTGATTTTGATCTATATAACCTATAACAATAACGTTCAATACTTATAATACGGTAATTAAAATTTAAATGGGATGGGCCTTGTTTGTCACTTGATGGAGAGCTAAATATTTTTTAGGCATCGTCTCTTAATCAGAAGAGATTCTTCATTTTTAAAAATATTGTATTTGAAGGTCATATGGCTGTGTACAAGACTGATAGGCTAGTAATAGATAGTATTTACCATTAATTCAAACTTACTTTTGGAAATAATTAGAAGTTGGCGGAAACTTTCTGTAGATGAGAATTTTTACTTGCTTTGTTACTTAAATATAGATGAAATTAGAAATAAATGTAACTAACATCTCCATGTCGTTAAACTCGCGATTAGTCAATTCCAGTTTAACTTTAACCTGTGATTGGAACAACCTCCCTTCTACTATCTCCCCTAAAACTTACAATCTCCAATCTTCAGCAAACAGCTTTTAAATCCTCACTCTCTCTTATTCTTCTTCCTGATTGTATGGGTCCATTGGACTACAGTCAAAAAAAATTAAATGAAATTGGATGTGGATTAGAATATATAGGCTAGTTATAAAATATAAGAAATTTAATGAAATAACATTTAATATATACAAAATTGATTAAAATAAAAAAAAAATGAGAAATCCGAACGTCAAGGTTCGTCTTCTTCAAGGCCATCATTATCAGCTTCGAGATCTAGATCTTCTAGATCTTGGAAAAGGGACTCATCCACTTTAACAGAATCCAAGCCTGTAAAGAATTTTAAAAAAAATTTATTTCACTTTCTCTAAAAACAACAAATGATAGAAAGACAACAATTCAAAATGATATTTGAATTATAATTCAAAATCAACTACTAATTTTAGCAAAATCAATAAAATTGTTCTATTTATCATTTGGAACAACTTTTGTGTGAAAAAAGCTACGTATTAGATAATAGCTTCGCTTCCTGAATTCCCTGGCTCTTCTGTCGAAAATTTTTTGTCAATCTTCTTTTTTTTGCTTTTTATAATAGAAATAATCCGAGTCCAAATTTATACTCAGTTGGTCAAATTTTAAAAATTAGTTGTGTCTATTAATTTTTCAAGTGTTATTATTTTTTCCTTATCCGGGTCATAATTGAAATTTATGAGTTTAAAAACAAAGATATATTTTAAAAATTATTGCCAGTAAATAATCACGGGACGCGAACATTTTTTACCTACGCCTCCTGAAGTGTTTAACGTTATTTTTCATTAATTTATCTCCCGGAATCAGATCAAAATCCGTCTGCAAGTGCCCAATTAAGCATATTTCAAATAAAAAGGGGGGTTTTCTTTCCCTAATCTGAAAAGCTTATAACCTCCAACCTGCTCTATAAAATTCTCTACATAATCAAAAAAATCTAATGAATATTCGTCCGTAAACCTCGATGATATTCAATTTCTTATTAAAATGAAATCCCCCCTGAAAAGGGCGATTACTACCCCTAATCTGAATAAATTATAGCCTAAAACCATCTCTACACATTGGAAAAAAAATCAACGAAAATCCGCCCTGTAGTTTCAGAGTCTATACATCTATACGAGAAAAAAGAATTACCATCTTCTAAAAATTGAAGATCAGATTCAATGAGACTCTTATCTGTCAAAAACAATTCTTTTCCTGTTAATTTTCGATTATTCTCTTTCTCTTCTTTTTCTAATCGTTTTTTCTCATGAAATTCTAAATCAAATTTTGTTTTCCAAGCAAGAAACGTTTCAACTGTTACTCTCGTTCCTTCGAATCGTTTCTAAAAAAAAAAAAAAAAAAATCAATCAAAGAGATCAATAAAAAAGAAAATAGAAACAAAATTAAAATAAATAAATACCCTTTCTGCCTCTTCTGCCTCTTGTTCTCTTCTCAGGGCATTTTCTTCTCTTAATTTTTTCACTTCATCCCATCTGACATTCAGCCATTCTTGTGCAGAAGACACAAGAGTGAAGATCATCACTATCCCTAAATTATTATTAGCCTAAAATAGAAACGCATCAGTGTGCAACCAACAGGTTTATTAATTGGGCCTTGAAGAGGAAAATTAACTATGAACTAGAAGACCGGACATATCCGAGCGGTTGATTTTACTAACAAATAATAGTAGGATCCTTAATTAAGTCAAAAGATATTTAATTTAATTAATATATTTAAATCTCACATTCATTATTTGCTTTTTTTAAAGTCTCTTTGGCATCTGAGGCCATATAGACTTTAAAACAATTGCAATTATATATTTATTACGAAACAGATTATCCAAGCATATTTACATTATCTGATTAAAATTAAATTTTAATTGCCTGTGTTTTGCGATGCTCCAAGTGAAAATTAAAATAATTTAAAAAATAAAATTTAGATACAAGTGTTGAACATGAGCCGGCTGACCTGGCCGGAGAGAAGAGATCGTGGTTGTTAAGCACTGCTGAACTTTGGATTGGTATTCCCGAGGAACAAGAGTGTAGAACGTCAGCCGGAGATTTTTCTGTTAATATATATTGTATTTGTAAAGTCTAATAGATATAAATAAATAAAAAAAAGTGTTGTATATCATTTTACTGGGAAGTTTTAGAAAAAATATTGGACCTCCTAGCGCCCTCCCACTAATGGTCCATGTTTTCCAAAAATCATTCTGTTCTTGGCATTTAGGTCTTTTTATATGTCCAAATCGGATAAGCCTTGGATTACGGATCTACAGTTACAACGCAACTCAGGTTCAAGTCCGGCTTGCCGCAAAAAATCATTTAACTTTGCCAAGGGTAGGAAAGTGGAAAATAATCCCACCCTTAGTAATGGGCATAAAGGGGGGACGGGAAATCCGTCTCAAAAATTGAATCCATCCATGCGTGCAAAATTTCAACGCCTTTCACCTAACCTTCGTCTAGTCGGCAAAGTTAAAAATTCTAAAACTTACCTCGTTGATAATATGTTCCTTTAATATTTCCATTTCGTCTTCATTTAAATTTTCACTTTCAATAATTTCAACTTCTGGACATTCTTCCGGATATTCAGGCGGAAATATAAATTTTAAATTACAAGCTAAACCATTTTGTGTTTCTGGTTCGAATTCTTCAGATTTTATTGGAATAATAAATTTTATTGGATCCCTAGATAAAACTGAAAAAAAATTTAAATAATTCAAAGGTTAATCACTTGAAAAAAAAATTATTTAATAATCAAAGGATTCAAATGGATTGTCGAAATTTAACAAAATTTTATATCTCAAATCTTTTATTTAATGATTATTTATATATATAGTATTATTTCACTAAAATTAATAATTAAAGAGATATTTAGATTTTTCGGGTTTGAAATTCAAATGAATTATCCTGTAAATAGATTTTTTTGACTTGTTTTAATATAATGTGTTGTCATCGAAACTCGTCCTATATACAAAATTTCATATCTCTAGCTCATCGGAAAGGGTTTGAAAAATGGATTAGATGTTGTCCAAACATTTAAAAATCATTTAAATGAAATATTGCTTTTTTTGGTATTAATAGATTGATCTTGCTTTTATATACATCGGCAGTCTCAGGATTTGGACTTGAGAGGACCCAAATTGTGGAGTTGGATGGGGGAGAGGGGAGGAGAGACGAAAGCTGCTGGTCCCCGATATATTAAACCGTGGGAAACTTTCGCACATTGAACCGCATATATATATTTTAATTTTTCTTTTAACTTAAATTTTAAACAAACAATGTGTTTTAACGTAAATTGAGTATGATGTGTTAGAAGTTGGTAAAAATTCTATCCACTGATATCTTATTCATTGCCGTAGGCTTTGTATTAGTTGAGGTTTTTTTAGTCTTCGGCATCTGAGGCCATATAGACAT
>JAAAKE020152237.1:0-12594 GCA_010014785.2 Anisolabis maritima
GTATTAGCCATCCCGACATTCGCCTTAAGCTGTTAAGGAAAACCTGGTCAAAACCTTAACAAGGATGGTACGACCTCCATCTACCTCAGCTAATCTCTGCGCTTGAGAACTAAATAAAATTTTTACTCTACTCTAGTACGTTAGGACTTGACAAAATTTATAATCTATTTAATCATAGGGAGCAGAGGACTATAATCCCAAGTAGTGACAGACAGACAATTCCACAAATCAATACCAGACCGTAAAAACGAATGCAAACCTATATTTTTCAAGAATCATGGCTTATGAATTTTCTTCCTATGATCTACCCTACCTAAATAATTTGGCTCTTGAAACCTGATTGATATTTCCTCCCAACTCCTAAAACCTTGATACGCCCTAAACATCACTTTCAATTTAGCCCATTCTCTCCTTTCTAATAAACTAGCCCAGGCTAACTCGCTAATCATTAAAGTAGGACTACTAAACCTATCAAATTTTCCAAAAACAAACCTAGCTGCCTTCCTCTAAACCATCTCTATATTCCTCTCTAACTGCTGCGGATGTTGGGCCCATATCACTGAACAATACTCTAAATTAGGCCTCACATAAGTTAAATAAACTTTGGATTTGACTTCTTTGGACGTACCTTTCAAATGATTAATACATCTTAAAGATTATCTAATTTATTATATTCGCACCTAATTTAATCAAAATTGTTAGAGCAATTTTGAGAAAATCGAAAAAAAAAAAAAAAACTACATGTTAGTCGATTTTATTCAAAAGCTCTGAGGTTCAAGCAACAAGGGTACCTAGTTTAAACATAAAATTTCAATCTCGAAAGTTTTTTTGTTTTTGAAAAATTTTGTTCACACACAGACAGACTATTTTTTTTTAGTCTCAAGGGACCTCGAAACATGTATTTCCGTTGAATTCTCGACATTGATTCTTTTGCAACTACATTTAATTTTTTAAAAATCAGGTAGTAAAAATTCTTAAAGTTTTGTAAAAATAGTGAAAGTACATTAATACTTTATACTGTATTTGTTTATCAAATTATAATATCGATATCTCGACCTTATAAAATGTAACAAATATACATTGTAAATAACACTAATCGATGAAATTTAATATTGACTCGCGATCCGGAAAGAAATTTTTAACTTAATTAGCATGGTGTCTTGTCGGTTGGTTGACTTAGTGATCAACATAAGGCTGCCGTCGCGACGTTCCGTTAGCCATGCACTTCGAATCAATAAACATAAGAAAGAAAGATGGAAAGATCATAAACAACTGTCTTATCATTAGTTCTGTCAATATCAAAAGTCCGCTAAAGTGCCAGGAGCATACGCTGTTGATGCTTATTGTTTCGTTTTACACGTATTGTATATGTGATACAAAAATTTTTTAATTAGAAAGATAAAACAAATATTACATCTATTCATTTTTAAATTAAAGACTAATTATATTTATTTATTAACAAACGATTTAATGATCCAATCAAATTTTCATTAATCCATTTGAGTCCACACCAAAATTAAAATTTTCAAATTATTTTCATAATAGCGATGCAGAAAATCTTTTTCTAAATCATTAATAGCAATATTGTTATTTGTACACTTACTAGTGGATTATGATTTTTAGAATAACCATTATATTTTCAAAAAAAAAAAAAAAAACAATAAATATTCCCCTACTAACATACATCTACTTCTTTGAGAGATATTCATGGGAATTTTTGATAGAGAGCCTAGACACCAGCTAATCTCTAAAGAAATGTTTGCAATGGCATCACAACACAACGTCACTACATTTCAAATTAGTTATACCTGTTACTATTTAGCATTTAAGATTCCTTTTTTGTGACGTTAAACATATCCAACCATTTAGCTCTTTCTAACATTACTTTTTATTCTTAATTCTTAACAATACCATGTATTGCAGAAATTAGTTCATATTTGGTTGGTGGAAGATAGGAAACCCAATTGAACAACTCATTAATGGATTTTTTAATTAATTGCTTCAGAATTCGCTAAAAATTAACAAATGCGCTTGCGAGAGCGGTTCAATTAGAAGCCTGGTGCAATAAATAGTAGCAAAATCCATTAGTGAGTTAGTCATTTCCTTTCAGCAAGGAAAAAAGAAACGAATTTATGCACCCCATGGTATTTTAATAAGGAATTACGCTAATTATAAAAAAAATTAAAAGTTAGTTTAAGCTTCTCTAGTTAGATTTTCCCACAGATATTTAAAATTTAAAATAAATTCCTCAATAAAAAGTACTCTCTATTTTATTTTGCAAATTCTCGGTAAAATACTTATAACAATTAATAAAGGTCTTTAATTTTATATATAAGACACAGTACTTAGTGTTTTTATATGCTCTCTTCTCCTCTTCTTTCTGAAAGGAATTTTAAGTAATAAAATATGAATTACAAATGTGAAATCGCGTTTCAATTGATCCACCCAATTTAGAGATGTGTGCCAATAATAAGTGAATAGAAGGACAAGATAAACATGAACTTTACTAAAATTTCCTCATCTAACAATGAATTGTATTTTTGAATGAATTATTAACCTCAATATTAGTAGCTATCTATATTCCTAGCTATTGCAGGGACAGAGACAATTATCCTGGGTCACTTAAAATTGGCAAAATTTCATTCTATGTCGCAAAATTACTTTTTTTAATGTATCAAAGAGCTTTAGCCAAAATGCCAGTTTTCCAGTTTAATTTACAACTATAATAAATAAGAAAATAATAAAAAAAAATGTTTCTTTGAGTATTTCTTTAAGTTTTTTCTTATTTGGACCAAGACAACTAAGTGGATGATCGAATTTCTGATGATGACTGCTGTGGTGTGTCGAAACATTAGCACATTTGTGTAAACAAAGAAAACATGACAATAAATGATAAAAAAAAATTATTATTTTTTATAAAATTTATACACTACACTAAACCTGACCTTTATCCAAATAAGAAAATACTTAAAGAAATAGTCAAAGAAATATTGAACTAGCATCCACGCATAACAGTAAAATTAAAAAAAAAAAGGTCATTCTGAAGTAAGCAAGAATGACAAGTTTATATTTGATATAATCTCCTTAATTACATTTTAAATTAACTTATATCTAAAATATTGAATATTTGACTGGAGTTTCAGGGTGTTTATGTTGTTTAAATAGCCAGAATCTTGAGTAAGGGAACCTGAGGAATATTGTAATAGTGTAATTCAGGGCTCTTCAAAGTGGGGGTCCTGCCCCCCAGAGCACATTATACTTGAGTAATGATTATAAAGACCATTTCAAACCATTTAAAAAAAAATATTTTACAGTTTAAAGGAGGCTCGATTAAAAATAGTTTAAAGACGTCTGGTGTATTTGATTGCCAAGAATACAGTGGAGTATTATTTCTAGTTTGAGACGGGACTGAAATATTCTCTCCTTGAGAAATTTGAAGATATTTCTCTGAATGGATAGTTAAGACTATTTGAGTTAGAGTTTCTGAATAATGAGGTATTATTTCGTTGGACGAAGAAGAAAATTATCAAAATATTGGAAATTGTGAGTGGTTTTTTTTTTTGCATATGAATCATATATAGAATTTTTGGCCTCTGTATAAGTATAGATATAATTTCTCTGTGAAAAAAATTGCCCTTAATCAATTTCCCTATTAAGATAGCATGAGTATTAATTTTTTGATTTAGTAATTTTCTACAAATAGTGCATAAGGCTCATATCCCCTAAGTTATATATATTGTTTGAACAAAATTTTGCATATTTATTTTCTATAAACTTTTTTTTTTTTTGATAAATGGGATTGATTATTACTGGATGAAATATGAGAGGATTGGGAATTTATCATGTATGTAATAAGGTATATTTAACGTCTTTATTAGTTGTGGAATATAAAATAATTGAGACGACAATTATTTTTTAACCATTCCATTTCTTGGATCATGAGTTGTCTTCATATTTTCGTTTCAGAGAAGAGTGTACTTCCATATTTTCATTTTATGGATTTTCGCTTCATTCTGATTGATCAGCTTCATATGTTCTTCCCAAATTTTCAGAATCCATTGTGCTAGCGACCTAAGAGGTGGAATATTTCGTTTTAGGTTAGAAACTTACAAATTTATCTTTCGAAGACCCCATTAGGTGCAATTAATTATTTAGAACAAAATTAAGATTAAAAATAATTTTACAAAAACAATAAATATTAAATTAAGAAATCCTCCCCGTGGCTGAGAGGTTAAAGATACTGACATTGTCAATATTGATAACCTTAAAAGCCAAGGGGTGTGGGTTCAGATCCCAGGCAGTCCGATGAAAATTTAATTAAATCAAATTGGATACCAATTGATTTAAATAAATATGTCTGGATAATTAGTATCGTAAAAAACAATTATATATCGTTTAATGTCTATATGGCCTCAGATGCCGAAAAGACAAAAAAAAAAATTAAGAAATTAAAATTTTTTTTTTTTTTTTTTTCAATTTATAAGAGAGGAAAACTTTTTTGTTTAATAAATATACAGCGATTTCGATTTACAAAATTACTCTGAACCCGCTATTCAAAAAAATACATTATTAAATACCTATTTCGTTTTATCTGGGTATATCGAGGGGGCAAATACTATTTTTTCTTTATTTTTAAATTAATAACATATTTATTCTTGAAATTTTTTACCTTCCAGAAAAATTTTATTTAAATGTGATTTTTTTAAATAATCCCTTTGGCCTGTTGCTGGGCTCATTCCAGATGCATTACATGAGATTAAGTCTTCTTAGATGCAAGGATTATCTTATATTTACTGTGATAAAATTTATTTTTTCAAGACTAAAAGCAAGCTATTACTCAAAGTAAATTATAAAATTAAAAGTAATTAAGGCAAATGATGAATTTCTTCATTTATTACCATATTAATCTATTCTGATCTTTTTATTTTTTATTTATTTAATGAAATTAATTTTAAAAAAAAAGATTATAATATGTTTTGTTCGAATTTTTAACAAATTTAATGTCACGATTAATATTCGTAATGTCATTATTCAAGAGAGCAAATAGTGACTTTTCTGGGAGGAAACGATTTTTTTTTAGACGGTACTTTTTGCAAAAACCAATAAAATAATAAATATTATAATTTTTTCCCTAAAGTCATTTTCACGTTTTATCTATTTTTGATTTTACATATCTCAATAAGAACTTAATAAAAGTGTGAATATTATACCGAATGAACGTCGCTACATTTTCGGCAGGAAAGAATTTTCAATTGAGTTTATTTAAGGCCTAATATTTCATAGACACAACGGGCTCTTCTCAGCCCTGCTGTCACTTGATGTTGAGGTAGAGGTCTCGCCTCAATATCAAAGGTCAATGGTTCGCTCCCCGTCCGTATTTAAATTATATTGGTTACCAATTAATATAAATAACTAAGGACGGAGTCTAAATAGTTCCAGATGCTGAAAAACACAAAAACAGGCTCTTCATCTCAGGCAAAATTCATATACATTTAATAAACATTCTGACAATCGCAGTCAAGGATTTTCGCATTTCAAAGCCCAAATCACATGATTCATTTGTGTGAGCATTATTAATATTATTATATTCAATATATTATATTATATTATATTCACACTCCAAATTTATTTGAGAGAGCATTATTAATATCATTATATTCAAAATACTCTTTCAACTGAATAATGTGAATTCGCCTTTGAAATGCAAAATCCTTGGCTGTGATTATCATAATGAGTTTACCTTTGTTGAACAAGAGCCTGTAGTGTATTAGGCCTTAAATAAAATGATTTGGAAAAAATTATTTTTGTTGTTTTCCTCTTTCCTGCTATAAATAGAATGGCGTTTATCCATTACAATTTATCTTCTCGCATCACTCATATACCCATTTCGAGATTTAATATCTTTACAATAACATATAATATTTCAATCAAAGATAAAAAAATGTTAATAAAGTTCCTTATATTTAAAAGTCTTTTTCTTTAATTTTAAATAATAATTCAAATTTTTACTTATGAACACACTGGTAGACAAATACTCTTTTATATAGATGTTGTGTTAGAATCAGAACAAAAATTGATTTTGAGAAGATCTCCAAATGCTAGCTAGTAGCCACGATTTTTGATTGAGGAGGGGGAGGGCCAATTAGGTTAGGTCAGCAATCGCCAACTAGTGGTTTACGACCAATTGGCGATATTGATAATTTATTGGAGTCAGGATTCTATAAATTTATTTCGAATGAGCAACAACAACAACAACAACTATCTCTTTACAACCAAATTTAGATTTCATTCTAATTAATAAATTAAAGTATAATAATATACCCATATAATATATAATGGGCGTGTAGGAGGAAGATTGTTTTTAATAGTTCACGAGATTTTGAGTCTGTGAATTTCAAAAGCACTGACCACTATGTTAGGGAACCAAATAAAATTTGTCTTGTAGTAGTATTTAATTAGAAATTCTATTAAAATTATTATTTTATTTATTTTATTAATGTATTTTCCTTATTTTTATTTAAAATTAATGTTGTTTTGTGTAATTATCTTTGACTTTGGAGGGGGCCATCTAAATACGCCACTGTTAAATGCATTTTATAATTTAAATCGCAAAAATTAAATTTTGAAACAAAATGTTATTTAGTTTAATTATATAATTCAAATAAGCTTGATCAATTTTAAATGAGAAAGATATTTTTATGAAAAAAAATATAATAATTCTTATTTATCTTGGTACTGGTTTCATCTAGAAAAATCTAATTCCTTTATTAAATAATATAAGGCGAAAGTCGAATTCACACATAAATTAAGTTTGAATAGAATTTACAGCAGGGTTGGATTTTTATTAATATTTATTTAGTATTACTTCATCTAGATAACCTTTTAATTACCTCTTGGATTTTAGTAGAAATTAATGAATAATAAATATTAATAATTCATTACTTCATTTACTTTTTGATTTCTCCTATATTTTTTTTTACAATTATTAATTAGTTTTTAAGACAGTTTTTTAACTTTCTTCTTTGTTTTTCTCATATTTATTTATTCTCTTTTATTACTTGTTTAATCTGCTTTTTCTTATAAAAGCTTTAATGTGTTCTTTTTTAAAGGTCAAAATTAAAAACACAACAATCTTCAAAGTAAATGATCAAAGTTCATTGATTCGCTTCCCATCCTGAGCGATAAAATTTATTTAAATTAATTACCAATACCAATTCATTAAATATGGACGAAGAATAAATTGTCTCAGATCCCAAAGAAAGACTTAAAACAACCTTTTTATTTATGAGAAAAATGATTTTTCAGACGCCTACGTTTTAAACCATTCTTAAAAAAAATTCCAAACTCTAATTTTGTATTTATATAAATATTTTAAATTCCAATGTTTGATAATAAACGAAGTTTAATTGCCAATTTTTTTTTTTTTTTTTTTTTTTGAGGGAAGGGGGGCCTTAAATTTTTTTGAGGGAAAAGCCTTAAATTTAAGGCTTAAAAAATCATTCCCCCTGGTGTATCGTGCACTGTTGGCACACACCAAATCCCATCACCAGTTTCGGGCTCAATGGCCCATTCCTGGGCCCCCCACCACCCAATCCTCATTTTGCCAATTTAATTTCTTTTATAATTATAAATATTTTCAGTCCCCATCCCGTGACTGAGAGGTTAGAGGTGTATTCTCAATATTGATAATCTTCATAGCCAAGGAATGTGGGTTCGGATTCCAGGCAATTCGATGAAAATTTATTTAAATCAATTGCTATAAATAAATATGCCTGGATAATGGTAACAATAGTTACAATAAATTTGTGTTTTAAGTTATATGGCCTCAGATGCCGAAAAGACTAAAAAAAATAAATATTTTACTTAAGTAAATTTGGAATGAAAAAATTAATTGATATTAATTGGCAATTGACACAAACGAAAAATCACAAAAATATTTCGTAGTATAAATTTGTGAATGGGTAACTAGGGAATCCGACGAAAAAATTTGGTGTGAGAAAGTTATGTGATGTCATACCATATTTTTAAAAATCAATTTTAGTCTGATTTTGAATTTCATTTATATGAAAGCACAGAACCGTCTCGAAATTTCGGAGGGCTTCAGAAAAACGGTTGGTCTTTAATAAAATTTCTATTCGAGTTAAAATATGAGGGTCAGAAAAATGGCTTTGAAAGTATAACGATATTTCAGAATATTCATATGCGATAATTTTCCAAGTAAATAAAGTTAGGGTAATTTTTGGAAATATATACTGTTCAATCATGGACTGGTCAAGCCTCTCATCGGTTGCATCATGATATCGTGATGTTCTCGAATTCGGATCGAGCCAATTGAATATGGACAAAGGACAAAGCAAGAAAGACCTCCCTCATAGGAACCAACATTTCCCTTTGTTATATAAAAGGAACACACGCAATGAGAATTCCTTTCCGTGATTCTCTTCTTCCCAAAAGGCTACATTGATGAGAAAAATTTTATTTTTTAATTAAATCAAAATATTTAGGCCTAAAATCCAGCTACAACTAACATACATTATTAATATAATTAGCATTATTTACACATATCAAAAATAAGTTTCTTTTCTCTCTAAAAACTTTTTGTCACATTTATTCAAATTTAAAAACAAAGTCATCATATTTCTAAATTTGAAAGAGATAAGGAATTTATAAGGATTTAAAGAAAAAAGTTTTTCTTTTTATGAAATATTTCTGCCCCCAAAAAAACTGCCAACAATTAGCATTATTTATTTATTTTATAAATTTAATTTAATTTTGTTTTTAATAAAATAAAGAAAGAATTTTAATTTGAATCAATTTGTCCGCGATTTATTCAAATTTGGCAAAGTGTCAGTAATTATTTATTTTTAAAAAATGCCCTGTTCCTTGGAGCAGAGGTAGAGGTGTCACTTCCCGTCCTGAGTGATAAAATTTATTTAAAATAAATTGGTTACCAATTAATTTAAATTTAATTATGGACAGAGTCAGATTCTGAAAGACGTAAAAAAAAAAATCGAGGATATTTAACAATACTAAGGAATAAGATTCACGTTTCGCTTTTTTTAAAAATTATTTTTGTTATGTATGTAAATTTTTAATCCGATTTTTGTTGGGTTGTTTGTCCATTCTTTGGATATTAAATAATTTGATTTTTGGTGTAAATATATTGAATTCCCCTAATATCATTATCATCAGTTTTTTTTTTATAACTTCCATAAAGAAGCAAAGTTAAGTCGTATTTACATCAAAATATATCAAATCAAATTTGTAGTTTCGTTGGTCATACATATTCCCACAATATTTATTTTTATATAATAAAATAAAATATATAAATCCAATTCTAAAATAAATTATTATTATTATTTTAATAATATTTATTTTATAAAAAAAAAATATGAGAACAAAATCAATTGAATAAAAAAATTATTTATTTGTGTGTTTATATAATTGGCAAAATTATTGTTTTCGTATGAATGGTTGGGATGATAACTCTTAAGCTTTGAAGAGTCTGCACGCTGTTTGGTAATTCGATGGTCAATGCCAAAGACGACCGAAGACCTTGGTTTCAGATCAGGTGACTTGGAACCGCCCGGCCGAAACATTTCCCAAAAGGGAAGGGGGGGGGGGGCGGCGATACGCTCCTCATTGACGTCATCGATTAATTGCCTCAATCTCCCTTGAATTGCGATTCAATTAGACCTTATATAAAATCCTCCATTTTACTGGTTGAATTCTTTTTTGTTAATTGATATCTATTTACAGAGTAGTTATTTGAACCAGATTTTGAAAAATTACCTAGCCCTTTTAAAATGATTCCATTTTTAAAGGGCCCTATTTGATGGAAATTTACTTTATGATTAAAATCCGTTTGCGTCCTGATGTGACCTACAGCCTTAAGATCGCTATGGCGCCGCTCTGCCGATTACACGACGGCTGCCCACTATATCATTCATTGTTAAGATAAAATCAAATCACAAACAATTTAAAATGTTTACACTTTATCTTAATTATATCTAAAGTAAATATATGTCATTTAATTTAATCTTACTTAGTCTTAACTTGTCTTAGAGAGTCCGCAATTGAAGGACAAAATTGTTTTTGTTATTTACTTCCAAATGTTAACATAAAAGAACGAATCTTATCCAAAAAATAAATAAGTCAATTGAAAATTATTCGTCCCCCCCCCCTGTAACCAAGAGGTTAAAGATATTCATGATATTGTCAATATTGATAACCTTCAAAGCCAAGGGGTGTGGATTCGAATCCCAAGCAGTCCTATGAAAATTTATTTAAATCATTTGGATACTAATTAATGTAAATAAATATGCTTGGATAATATGTATCGTAATTAAAATAAATTTGTAATTGTTTAAAGTCTATATGGCCTCAGATGCTGAAAATATTTTTTTTTTAATATTATTTTATATAGGTCTATACAATAATTTATATTCATTCAAATTAAATAATATTTTATTCATCAGGTATGAAATTATTTTAGAGATTACTAATAATTACCCTTTATATCCAACTCAATTAGTTGCCAAATCGATTAACTCCTCAAATCAAAAAGTGAAAAAGTTGTAAAAGTATTATACAATTATTATATTATTAATTAAATTCTCTTTAAAACTCAAATAAACATTGTAGAATATATTTGTGCAGGTATACAGGGTGTCTCAAAATGTAGACACACTTTAAATGATAATATATTCGGTATTTATTAGTTTAAAATTCGCTTTCAAATTTCAAAATAAAATATATAAATGCGCTTTATAATACTCAATGCCCTTTTTCAAAATGATGGCTGTCCAATTTCAGGCCCCGCTGATAACGCTAACCAATGGAATCCCAAACATCCCATATCATTTCATTGGGTATTCACTTCACGATGATAGTGCGGAGGCTGAAAATAAAAGTTCTCGCCCTAACTGTCCTCTTGCATGCGCGGTAAATAAATTCTTGCAGTAAGTTAGTTTAAGTACTATTTATTATATCATTGTTGAAATGTGCATACATTTTATTGGGACAACTTGTAGGTTTTATTTAACAGCATATAAAATGCAAAAGATAGTAGGCCTTATCTTTGGAGTAATAGTAATAGTAAGTAATTTCTGTTATTACCTTTAGTGAATCATTTAAGGAGTTAATTGATTTGGCAAATTAAAAAAGGAAATTATACCGGCATTTCATTTACATCTTCATTTTTAATTGTATGCGATGGGGTTTCAACCTTTTTAATTTTAGTAGTTGTGGAACTACCACATCTGATCCCGGATAGGCGTTATCTCAGGGATCTCTGGAGATGAGGAAGTGATAAGAGTTCTGTTGAAGGTTGGAAGTCACAACCAAACTTCGACTCGTGTTTAGCAATAAAGATTTGAGAGAAGGACCAAGCATTTGTTTCTTTTTCTCGCCTTTATTTCATCCTGGCTGCCATCGATCCAAAAACAATTACATCCGGTCATCTCTTTTTTCTTATCCGTTTCATTTTAAGCCAATCCTATTAATGTTAATGATATAAACCTGCAGCCTTCTAAGATCTTCTGTGCGGCCTTACAATTTCATATTTATCTTTATTCTATAGTAATTTTTTCTGATTAAATTTTGAAATTTTAAATTCACAACTTTCATGTAAAAATTCCGTCATATTGTAAAATAATTTAAATAAAAAACAAATTATTATTTATTTATTATCTTTATGATTATTTTTTTTTTTCCGAAGGATCGATGCAGCCCTGTCCCTTGGTTCAGAGCTAGAGGTTTTGTTATTAAAGGTTAGTGATTCGTTATCCGTCCTGAGCGACAAAAATGTATTTAAATTATATTGCCTACCAATTAATTTAAATAAATAAGGACGGAGTCTAATGCCGCGGATAAAGACTTAAAAAAAGGATCGGGGCAAATAAAATAAAATAGAAAATAAATATTTCAAATTTAAAAAGGTTCCTCACTCTACTTTTTTAAAGAATTTATAGAGGAAAAATATTTTTGTTTTTCTTCTTTTAGTCTCTTCAGCATTGAGACTATATTGGCTTTAAATAATTACACATATATTTTAGTAACGATACGTATTATCCAGGTATTTGTTTTTCATTTGTTATCTTCCTTTGACTTTAACCATTTAGCCCTATCTTGCTTATGCAATATAAAGATATTTACAATAAAAAATACAACAAAAACATTTATAAAAGTATACAATATAGTAGGATTGAACATAAAATCCAAAGACACCCAACAAAAAAGGCATTACGGTGACTAATACGGTATTACGTTATTACGGGGAGGTTGTACAGGTGGTGTTAGAGGACAAATACGACAGCATCTGCTAAAAATTTCGATAAAATAAATATTTCGGTCAGTCAGACATTTCACAAAGTGTTTTCATATTTTTGTCCACCCCTGTATACTTCATTAGGAAAAATACATTATAAAAAAAAAAGATTATCATACCATTGAGAAGAAGTACTTAATATCAACAACACAGTCTAGATCAGTGTTTTCCAATCTTTTTTGTGCCATACCCACCTAAGTCTTTCTAAAATTCTTATGCCCCCCCTATGTAACATATACATAATTTTTAATATTAAAAAATTGAAT
>JAAAKE020152259.1:0-12590 GCA_010014785.2 Anisolabis maritima
TGGAATATAGAAGAAAATTTTCTATTTAAAAGAAGATACATCACATATACAGAATAAAGAGAGAAGCGAAAACCAAAGTAAAATCTCAATGAATAACCGCAACGTGTCAAGAAATATATATATTATGGATATGATTGAAGAAGTGATAAGGGATTTATGAAAATAAAAAGTATATAAACAAGGATTGTCAATATTTTATAAGTAATGATAAAACACCAACAGGAAATTTTCTTCCAATGATTTTTTCTAAATGAATTTTTAAAATATTTCGAAAGAGATTTTATTCCGGAGCACACTGCTCAAAATTGCAGATTTGACGTGCGAAAAAAATTATTCTCTAAACAGCAAATTAATATAAAAGGGAAGATGGGTGATACAAGTTGGCAAAATAAGGCCTATTTTATATAGCAGCCTCAGACAAATTAAAAATTATTGTTATATTTTGCCCATGTTGGCAAATATTTTTTTTAAGTTAAACCCGAAGCTCGAGTGAAAAAGTCACACAAAAATTTAAAAGAGAAGGAAGCCAGCAGCTTATCTGTCCACCTTACGTCCTTTATTTCGCAAATATTTCGGTAGATATTATGTGAATGGTGTGAAAAAAAAATGGTGTAAACTTGGCTATTTCGGAGGGCGTTGAGTGCCTCCCCCCCCCCTCCCATACTTCGCTTTATTTAAGTGTCTCTTTTACTGATTCTTACTTTTTCTTTCAGATACTCAGGCTCATTTTTGTAATATAGAAGAGAATTTTCTATTTAAAAGAAAATACATCACATATACAGAATAAAGAGAGAAGCGGGTGCGGAGACGGAGCTACGTTTAATTCTAAGTTAAAAATATATAGCATTATTTGGAAGAAAAAACGCCAAAGCATTCAGTCACGTTGACACGGTATCTCACTTAACGATTGGGACAAAGCTCACCTAAACCGCACTGATGGTGATAAACGTCATGTGTATCGAAATATTTGCAAAATAAAGGACTTAAAGTGGCCGGATTAACTGCTGGTTTCTTTCTCCATCCTTTCCACATCCTTACACAGCTTCTTACTGTTAAATAAAGAAATTGATTCAGGGAAAAAATCTACATGTTGGAGCGCATTCTATAAACTTTGCAAAAAGGAATTGTTATCTTGCATGTTGATTAAAACATTAATTATTATTAATAAAAAATACTTTACATTTTTAGTAAATCAATGCATCTGTTTAAGTAGGCAAAGCTTGCCTTGCTTACATTGACGAGCTCCATATCATCACCGGCTCGGAATATTAAAAAGAGAAAAAAAAAAACCTGTCATAATTTTTTATTTTAAAACAGGGAATTTTATGAATAATATATACATTTATTATTTTCAACATAATCTTATCTTTTTTATACGGGTGACAAAAAAATTTGAACTGACAAAAGTCGTTTAATAAAATAACAAATAGCACGTCACGTCGTTCCGTTTCAACATTATTAACTTATTTCAATTAGAATATGAAAAAAATATTTTTTTTTTCAAATCATGAATCAATTTTATTTATCATATTTAATTTATACGTGTTACAAGGTTTTGAATAAATAATTTCTGAGGCTATGTATTAGGTTATTGCATGAGATCTATAAATTATGAAAAGGTGAGTTGAAACCAAGTCATGAAAATTTCATGTACCTGGAATAATATTTGAAATTAAAAAAACTAAATAAAAATGATGAGGCGGTAAAAAAATAAACAGTTTCCCATAGCTTACCACAGTTCATTATATATATAACTAATTTTTTATTTTAATATAAAATATTTTTCAAGATGCCAATTTCTAAATCATAAAATCCTGCTTTACATATTAAATTATTTTTTTATATCAATCTTTGAAACCAACACTACGCTTCCGGCAAAAAATTTATTTAAAGAATAAATTTGAACATTTATATAAAATTATTTTCAAAATCAATTTCTTCTAAAAAAAATTAGTTTTTTCGAAATGAATCGTCATAGAGCTATAACTATTTAAATATTAATTTTAGACATTCTCACCACCTTCTCTGAGGGGGAGTATAGAGTTTTAGACCAGAGGAAGAGGGTGGAGAGGGGAGAATGTCAAAAATGCCACCAAAAAGTTTTATTTTTAAAAAAGAAATTTTTTCAACTTGGATGAAATGTGCCAACTTTAATTTATTTAAAGTTTTTTTTTTTTAAATAAGAGACTTTATTTTGCCGAAAAACGAATTTTCCTATTTTAAGATATTTAAAGAATTTTGATATTTGACTTTTAACTTTTTCAGATATCCTGAATTCTTAGCTCTTCTCTTGGATTAATTGACCCAAATCTTAATACAATTAATGCCTTCTGCTTCGTCAAAAAGGTTTGCAAATTTAATCCATTTGCATTAAGAGACTCCAAAATAAACCATATCACAAAAGTACATATTTTAGTTTAGATTTTCTTTTTTTGTATTTTTCAGGTCATTAAATTTAAAATTTTTGAAAAAACTTCCTTTCATTTGTCATATCATCGAACAAAATGTAAAGTCTTTTAATTAATTGGAGAAGCTATTAGCCGAGAACATAAAGCAACTAAGCTTCTATCCTAAGTTGAAGGAATGTTCATATCCACCTCATGGCAAAAATTAATTAAATTATATAGAATCCTCCTGCTGAGGAAGGAAACGAGAACCCACCCTAAGAAAATTACACCTCAACGTGTCATCCCTGACAATGATTGAAGAGATATATATGCCAGAGTATTTTTTACTGATGACCGAATCCCCAAGTATGAACCCAGGATCTCCAGCCGTTGCAAAGGAAGCACTCCGATGCCTCGGAGAGGCCTTGGTTCAATTCCCAGAGACCATACATATGAACACTCGGCTTACCAAGCAAATATTAATCTATAAAACTTATTTTTCACTTTTTTCTGTTTATAAATATTTAAATATTAATAAAGAAAAAAAATTCTGAGTGGCCTATTTTAAATATAAAGGAAACGGTGGGACGGAGGGAAAAGCAATTAATTTATAATTAATGCATAGGCCAGTATTTAGATTTTTGTAAAATTGCCAAATTTTTAAAGTATTATTAAATTTTTTTTTTTTTGAATTTTTGAAATATTTTTTAATCTTAATATGAAGTAATAAAATTCTAATCTGGAAGAGATTCTTTCTTTCTCTATCTCTTTCCCACTTTAATTGACCATCGGATAAATTTATAACCAGAATCGATTCTAAATAATTATTGAGCAATATCCCTTTTAATGACTTTATTTATTCGTCGACTTCTCTTCCGCCCTGAATCTCTGGTCATGTTTTACCAGAAAATGAGAGATTCTTTTTTCTCTTCGGGTTCACAAGACATATCCAGCATCACATTGATACTCGTCATCTGATAAAAAGTGCATCGATCAAGTAAAGGCCCTGTGCATTCCCAATGGAAGGGGCTCCACTTTAGTTGTGACCCGACTATACCTAACGGACAGCCGACAGCTCAAGTGCACGCACACGATGAGTTATTGCTTGTTTTAGATTATACATATTTATTTCATAAATTTTAAGGAAAATAAACGGTGTGTATGCATTAAATGGTTGGAAGGTAGGCATGCAGGGTCCTCCGGAGTCTCACTTGCCTTCTAAGATGAGCGACTGGTAATATTTATAGACCACCATTGTGACGAACACCTTCACAACTGAAACAAAAAAGACTTTGTTTTAATTTAAAAAATTTTTAATAAAACTAAGGGATAAAGCCAGGGGCAGATTTAAGATATATAAGAAAATGTGTTTCGAACTTTTTTTTCACTCAACTAAAACTAAACAAAAAAAGCAAATTTCTGAATTCGGCTTTCCAATGAGGGTTAAGGAGGACTCTTGGAGGGTTAAGACCCCTCTAAATATTAACTTTTCCTCCCTTTGTAAACCCCTTGCAGTTACAACCTCTTAAATCAGACGCAGAGATAAATCACTCATGTATTTTTCAATTCATTTCTAAATATATTTTAATCTTAACCTCTTTGCATGACCCTCTTATTTTTTCAATATTAAATTTGTGACAAATTCGGCATAAGAAATAATAAAAAAAATTTTACGATAATTTGAACTTATTTTTTGTTCATTTGTCTTGATTTTTGTTTAATCTTTTTTGCTGTCCTTCATTCTTATATTCCTCTCTCCTTTACTATGTTCCCTTCCACTTTTGATGACCCCCAGTAGACAAAATTGAGAAACATTGTTCAAAAACAAAAAGTATATTATTTTAATTGGATCTTAATTATTTTCTAGGATTTTCTTGCGGAATTAACTCAAATAAATCTAGCTTCAGGAATGAAAATAAAAAATTGAAGAAGAAAGAAAGAAATGCATTTGTTAGGATAACTCGTAATCGCCAAATGTATCTAACCATGTGTGAGCCCTTGATCTTTTAACTTAGATAAATAACAAAAAATCTATCATCCTGGGAATTGAATTAAGCAATTACTCAATTCTTACCAAATTAATTTTGACAATTAAAAAAAATTTTAATTTTAAATTTTCTATAATAAATTTATTCTTATAAGATACTAGGAGAAGATTATATTAAAATATTTTTTAGATAAAGAATAGGAAAAAAAATGGTAATAAAGTTATGGTACTTTATTTGAGATTTGAGGTTTTTTGTCAATATCCCTGTGCGCCATCCCTCTCTATTTCGGTTCTTTTGCTCTCCTCAAGGAGGAAAGCCATCTCATTTTTTTTTATCAAAGAGAAAACAAACATTCAGAACAAAAAAGATTGAGATGAAGATAGAACTTTGAGAAATAAAACAATCTGAGATTAGATATACACTTTTTTTGGGTGGTGCGAGTCTTTGGTAAAAAAAATATACAATATTTATTTTTTATATGATATGTAGAAAGATTAAATCAAAAAAATAGATATTATAGATGAAAATAATAATTCTTACTAAAAAAATGAAAATGAAAAAAGTAATATATGTATAAATATATATATATATTTCATTTATGAACTACTCTTGTCGAAGAAACCAAGAAAATTTGTTGCTGTCTCTGTGTGTGGCATAACTACCGCTCCCAAAACTTAAAATATTTTTCTCCTGTAGCTTTGTGTGCGAAGCAATAGAATATATTCAACGGCAGAGTGCGAATGGCACCAATGCATACTAGAAAGTTGAATATGATGGACTGAAATTTAAGTATCATGGTGGAGCTCTATTAGTTGTCACTGTTTGCCCCCAACTCCCTCCTCTCATTCGAATTTTTCATTTTATTTGTATAGAAAATTAATTTGTTGCCAGAGCAGTTGCCTCGTCATTCCCATCCTCCCTAAAAACACTGTTATATCATCTATTTCAAAAAAAAATTTATATTTAATCTAAATTTACTGTAAAATATTAAAATTATTTAATTTTACATTTTGGAGTCGAATTTTCGTTTTTTTGTTACTTCCTAACAAATTATTTTGTTTCAAATTTTTCTTCATTTTAATTTTATCGATTTTATTTAAAAGCATCAAATTTATTTAAAAAGGAACATGACATGATACGTTTCTATTGAAATGAGTTTTAGTTGTAATTAAGTTGCTTAATTTGATTAGAGCTCTTCAGATATTGAGTCCTACCTATATCAAACATTTGCTACTAATAACATATTATATTAATATTTACTCATATTATAATAAATCTAAATCATTGGCTAAATTAATAATATTGAATAATAAATTAATATAATGAAGAAGAGAATATAAATGAATATAGACTAAAGGAGACCAAAAAGTTCCTGTATTATATATTTTAATATTAATATAATTTATATACTTTCTTACTATATATTTCATATATATGTAAGAGAAAGTAAAAATGTTCCACTTATTTAAAAAGGCTTTTCTACAAACAAATTTTTATTAATTATGTTTTTGGTTCCAAGAAAAGTAAAATATTAGTTGAATTTGTTGCTTTTTGTTCCAAATAATTAGACCACAAAAAAAAACAATATGTATCGTGCGAAGATGAAGGCACGTGCCCCCTTCCTCTCTAAACTTTAAGAATATTTTTTTTTCACGAGACGCTGAATTCATTGTAGAATGTCACAAATTTCAAGTTAATCTTACTTAAAAGACCTTTTTTCAACAGAAATTATATCGAATTTCCATTTGAAAGACTGGGTTTTCCCTAACTAGTAGTATTCCCCTTCCTCTAACAAGATATTTAGCTATGTCTATGATATGTATCCTTGTTAATCTAATTAAAATCAAATATTCAAAGAGATAGAATTTCGATAAGTGAATACCAAAGACTTTCATTGTCATTTCATCCATTAGCAAATGGGGTCTTGTTCCGCTTAATCGTTCTTAAACAAAATTTTCCAGATCATGAATTATATATTTAACCTCCTCTTTATATTAAAAAAAAATTTGAAACTATTAAATTTATTTACTATTTAATAGTTTCTAAATCTCGTTATAATATTCTCCTATCATTTCCTGATATTTTACAACTTAATTAAATATCATTTTAAAATTTAGAAATCTTATTTTTCACATTTTAATAGTGTTAATATTATTTAATTATATACTAACACTAAAAAAATATATATAGATATTTATTTTTTATTTAAAATATGTATTTGAGTGTTTGTCTTGTTTCCCAAAACAGAACCACTATCCTATCCCCAATTATATCCTTGTTAAAAAATCAGAAATCTCTTGTTAAAAAAAAGATGCCCAGCTGTTTGGATTCCTTTTAAAATCTTCTTTAAAAAATACTTAAATCTGAGAGAGAGAGTAGCAGATGGTTAATGGGGAGTTAAGGAAGAGGGTGAAGACGACCCATCATTTACAATAAGAGATCAAAAGGCGGCCTAGTCACCTACAATAAGAGACAAAAGTGGCGATCAGCAGCGAGAATGAATGAGCGAAATCGAGGTGCAGCAGATCAAGAGTGGCGATTGAAATCAGGGGAATCACATATGCCACGATTGTGATGCTACTGACCACCAGCCAAGGAACGATCATAATCGATGATTCCTGAAATAAAAAGAAATTTGATTAGATAAATAAATAGCCTTTATTCTTCTTTTTTCAGGTAATAATTAATAGAATAAATTCATTTGATTCTAATTTTAATCTTGAAAATATCTTTTATTGGATCATAATATTCTATTTTTTAATTTTTTCTTTAGTGCAGTTGACATCTTGAAATAACGATTAAAAAACTGGAGCTTTAGAAAAAAAAATCAGATAAAATTTTGAGAAGCTACATAGGAAGCTAAGAATCGAAAATAATTTATTTAAAGAAAATTATTATTATTTATTTATACTTATATATATAGGGGATATTTATCTACTCTCTGATATTTATCATGCAAATATAATCTTAATCCTTGTTCCTTTGAATTTACTTATTTTTTAAAAAGATCTTACTTTTACAATTCCAGTAATTAAAATCCCATCGATGGCAAAAGTAATTAGGAGATCTGCAGTTGCAAATTTAATCATCACTTGTGTAGCTAAAAAAAAAATTTTTTTTTTAATGTTTGAAGCATGATTCGTAATCATAAGAAGAAAGTCTCTACTATACCTTACCCAACCAGGCATCTCGCTGTTCAGGGTTTGTGGGTTCTTCTTCAGGTAATTGAGCTCTGGCGATTAGTAGACTCACCAGGGACCCTAACGAAGAAACCTAAAACCAATTCAAATAAATTTACTTTCGCTTCCAATCAAATTATACAATTTCCAAAATCCAAAATAAATATAATGTAAAAAAAGCATACCGCCGACATAATACCGACGAGGAAGGCTCCGGCCCTAAGCGTGCATTCGCAAGAACATTCTCGCAAAATATCCGAAAAGAACATCGTTGATTTTGTTTTAAAATAAAAACTCTCTTCAATTCTTCATTGCCCCTTCGATTACACACCATTTCTTAATTTCATCAACAATTTTATTTTGGGTATTTTTTTAAATCAAATCAATCAATAAAAAATTTGATAAAAATTGTAGAATAAAACCATTATATGTTTATATTTCAATTTATATAAATAATTATAGTTTCCATAATCAACAATGCAAACTGTTGATAATATAACTCATCCACCAGTGCGAAGTTAGTTGAATTTATATATATATACATACATTTAAATAAAGGAGAGAAACTTAGTGATTCAAATAAAGATTCTTTTAATAAAATAAAATTTTAATTATTTTACATAAAATTCTGGCCCTGGCCCTTGGAGCTGAGTTAGACGTACCAATGATCAGTAGTTTACTTCCCGTCCTGAGCGACAAAAATTTATTTTTATTATATTGGCTACCAATTAATATAAATAAATAGGGAAGAAGAGTAAATGTCTCAGATGCCGAAAAAGACTTAAAAAAATAATTATAAATGTGAAAAAAAAGCCCAACGATTTTTTTTTATTTTTTTCGGCATCTGAAGCCATATAGACTTTAAATAAAAACAAATATATTTTAGTTACTTATTCTCTCGCTTATGCCTTGCCCCTTGGTGCAAAGGTAAAAGCACACGTACCAAAGGTCAGTGATTCGCTTCCCGTCCTGAGTGACAAAAATTTATTTATATTATATTGAAGGCCAATTGGTATAAATAAATAAGGACGGAATCTAAATGGTCACAGATGCCGAAAGACTTAAAAAAATACCTCTCAGTCAGTGCGAAGGGGAGAGGGTGGAGAATACCAAGGATTATAAAATAAAAAGTCTATAAACAAATAGAAATCTTTGACATTTGCGCCCTACGCTTTACACATCGAACTTAGCCCTATAATAAAAAATATGAAACAAAAAATCCAAATAAAATTTAAAAGAAAATAAATGGTATAAATTAAAATAGAATTTTCAACAAGAAAAATTATATTAAATTATAAAATACCAAAAAGAAAAAATTATATTTGATTCGAAAAAAATTTCATTTATTTAAAGTTGATTAAAAAATACCTAAGGTATATATTTGAATGGCACTATTTAAATAGTAAATTAAAATATTCAAAGTAAAGATACTTTCAAATTTGGTAATTAATATACTTTATATCTATCTCTTTGACATTTGCAACTGTACGCTTTTTCGCATCTTTTTTCTTAACCTCTTTGATTAATTGATTGAATTTGACATTTAATTCTCATTTTACATTTTCGCTTTTTAATAAATATGAAATTCTAAAAAATTGTTTTATTTAAAAATCAGATAATTTTCAAATATTACAGTGACAATCAATTTATAATTATTCAAAGTACTTGGAGTATTTAAGTCTTTATTATTCAAATAAAATTTTCAAGAACATTTTATTATATATGTATAAAATATCTAATTATTATTTTAGGATAGTTTAGTTATAATTTAAAATAAACTGACTAGGATTTAGATAACATTTTTAATCGATGATTCGGGTTCGTCCGTCTAGGGCCAAAAATTTTTTACAAAAAAGTCATAGTCATATAAAAAACATTCTCATTTTGATAAGAAAAATTAAAATTAACCCTAAAGTAAATAAGTCATTTTTATATCATTATAGACCTAACTAGGAAGATATGTGCCAAAAAGATCCTTGTCTCCACCCCACAGAAAAAAAATAATTATCTACCCAATATGACTATACTCTATGTTATACTCAAAAAACCCTAGTAATATTTGACCCTTGTAATTTTCAAGAAAGGTTGGTGTTAAAAATCGAATCGAATCAAATCCTAATCCATTCTCCATAATTTCCTTTATAATTATTAATAATATAAGATGTTTTCCATTTTGTAGCACTGCAAATCAAAAGATGAAAGAATTTTATCCATTTTATCTGGGAACGGCTGTTTAGTATTTGCGTTTTAATAGAATTCTGAACACTGATGGCTAATGACTATTCTGCTGTAATATGTAAATAATGGTATTGTTTATTATTTCTTAAATTGTCAAATGTATACAACACTTATTTTGAAGGATATAATGAGTATACATTAATAAATTAGAGAAGAATTTGTTGGTAAAAATGCTTCTTTTTTGCGTCTTCCAACTAAAAAGGACTATATATACACTTTTATACCTTCGTAGTAAAGTAAAATTATTGCTTTAAACTTGTATGGAAAATAGATTTAAAACTAATACCACAAGTTAAAAATATAACATTTTAAATATATTTAAAAAATATGTACTCTGAAAAAATAATTGTATATAAAAGGCAATGTTAGATGTACCAAGAAATATGTATTGACTTTGATATAAAAGAATAATCAGATCAATGTATCTGAGTTTCATTATAAATGAATAAATTAGCCTCGATAGCAAAAGATTATATTATATTTTTGGGTCTAATAAAATATAATTTGGGAGGGTGAATGAAGATACCTAGATATTGATTACCAAGAATGTATCTGATTATAAATAAAAAGAATAGGAACGAAATGAAATATGTACCATTCTTGATATTGGCTGAATGTATATATAATAATAAATACTTCTAGTGAAGACTATAAGTATAAAATAATACATTTTGGGAAGAATTAGTATCTCAATTATTGATAAAATGCTGTTTAGCCTTAAAAATTGGGGATATATCTGAAATCATTTACTGATTGAAAAATGATGTCCTCGGGTTTTAGGAAAAAAGAATATCGCCTTCTCTAAATTACTGTATGTTAGCAAAACAACTTTGAAAGTGTAAAGTAAAAAACAAAAAGTGAACTTCGGTAGTTACCAATGTAGTCAGGGAGGTCCGAGGCCTCAAAGATATTCGTGTTAAACACAGCCAGCAATATAGTCAAAACATTATCTTATGTCCTGATGATAGCCTTAAGATCTAGATTGACTCTGAAAATATAATATATAATAATGATTTCCGTTCAAGAATCGTTACCTCTTCAAAATTCAAAATACATTAAAGGAAAATGCCAATTAAAAAATATATAATAAAATCCCTTATATTTTTGTAAAAAAAAAATAAATAAATAAAAAGCAAATTTAATATTGATTTTAAAAAATCCATTTGCATTATAAATTCAATAAATGATCTTTTTCAAGATTTTAAGGGAAATTTTTCAACAAGTGGAAGAGCCTGAAAAATAAGTTATGTTAAAATTTGAAATCATTAAAACAGGAGGGAACGGGAAACAAAATAATTTATAACATTTCATTATTGGTCTTTTAGTGAACTTATTATATAATGTAAAAGCCCGATATTATTTTTTAAAATTATTTTTACAAAAATTGGGGAAAAGAGAAAATTTAAATAATATTGTAATAAACAAAAATTTTCTGTTTAAAATGGATTCGCCTATAGTATGTGAGCCAGAAGTGTGGGACATGTCTTGTAATTAGATAAGGAAATAAATAATATTGCAAACTTTTGCATATAAAGAGTATTATTAACAAAACAATTATTATTACATGGATACTTTGTTTGGAAACACTAGATTTAGAAACAAAATATCTTAAATAAAATAGCACAACTATATATATATATAATTTTTTTTTTCTAAAATTTAAAATGAATTAATGCAATTCTGGCAGTGTTCACTGTTTTATGAGTTGAATCCTAATTAATGACATTATCAAATACTAATTATTGATAATAAGTAGAGAAGTAATTTTGAATTTAAAAAAAAATTCATTATCGATAATTAAAGTTTAATTTTAATCGCCTTGTTCTCAACAAAATGAATAATAAGTAATAAATATTATAATTATCACATTATAGTTATTAATTTTCTAAGTATAAAAAAAATAAAAAATAAAAATGGAACAATTATCATTCAACATCTATCAAGATTTTATTTTAAAAATTAGCAATCAAATAGAAAAATTATTGTTCCATTTTGTTTTAAAATTAACATTTGAGCAAAATTTAATAACGTCTGGTCTGAAAAAAATAATAATAATGGCACCATTTTATATTTAATTATGAGTTTGAGATATTAATTATACTAGACATCAAAGATATTAAGGTAACTTATTTAAAAAACACATAAAAAGCTCTAAATGATAAAAACTGTATATCAGAATATTTTACATTGAATGATAATCGATAATGATGTATTTTCAACAGTTTTTTATTAAATATTAAATGGCTGAAGAATGTTTGTAAATAAGTCCATTGGCTTTTTCAAAATATAACACGTGCTTTTCTTATTAAAAAAATGTGGAATGATGACGATTTTTACAAATAAATTAATAGATCAGAAGATTAAGGGCGCCTGGACAAAACCATGCTACATATGACCACCAGTGGCCACCACCAACCACAGAGGGCTAATCCTGAGGCTTGTGAATAGGTCAGCACACTGAATTTTAACTAAACTGGAATACTTAGGCGTTACTTTATATATGCAATCGTGCAGACAAAGATAGCACTAGGGGGCATCTCTATCATCCTGGGCAACATCTTCATGTACAATCTTAATAAAAAGTTTGTTTACCAACAAAATTATTAACTAATCAACATGATTGTACTCTAAGACAAGGAGAACGATGACCATCTAGTACTATCTCATTAGGCTTAACTTTTTAGTAAGCCTTCCAAGTTAATTGGAGTTCAGTGGTCGGGCACTTCGATCTTTGTGTAAGCATGCCATTAGAAACATATGGAAAATACATCTCCCAGCGAAGGGCGGCCACAAGTAGA
>JAAAKE020152270.1:0-12589 GCA_010014785.2 Anisolabis maritima
GTCACTCATTTTATTCGAGAAAGGCAACGACTGAAAAAGGCTACGGGAATGATCCTCTTGGATATTTCCAAAGCTTTCTACAGTGTTTGTCATCTCGCCTTGGTACTCAAACTTCTCAAGTTCCGACTATCAAAAAAGTTATGTCATATCATAGCTGATTTTCTAAACGAACGTAGTTTCCGACTGAAACTAAAAAATGACTACTCAAAGTGGCGTTCAATCCAAGCAGGAGTCCCACAGGGGGCATTGCTGTCGCCGCTGGGCATTACACTCGAAAGCTTAACTGGGCGGCTCACATTAGAACGATTCTAACTAAAAGTAAAGCGACTCTCAGAGCATTATGGAGTTTATTAAAATAGTCCTTTAGAAATTAAATACAAAATTCTCTAATACAAAATGATATATACTAAGTTACGCTGCACCAGCATGGTCTCATTTCCTCTCACATACAAACCTCATCAAATTAGAAAGAGCTCAATCCAAGATATTAAGAATCATCGCGGACCCCCCTCCAGGAATAAACAATGCCATCATCAGAGAAGGTCTGAAAATGGAAACACTAGAAGAATTTCTCAACAAAATCTCAAAAAACTTCCGGAAAAGAACTAAAACGCACAGTAACCATCTTATAAGGAGCCTTAATTAAAATTGTTAAGAATTAACTTGTTTTATTCTATTTATTTATTTTATTTTATTTATTTTTTACATTTTTACAAAAAATTGTTAAAGATTTTTTTTTAATTTTTCCTTTAAATCAAATATATACTTTTTTTTTAAGTCCTTTTCGGCATCTGAGGTCATTTAGACTCTGTCCTTATTTAATTAAATTAATTGGTAGCCAATGTAATTTAAATAAATTTTTGTCGCTCAAGACGGGAAGGGAACCTCTGACCTTTGGTACGTGAAGCTAGATCTCTAGCTCTGCACCAAGGGACAGGGCAAATGTATTCTTAATAACAAATAAAATGTATAACACAAATAAAACAAGTCAATTCAGGTAATGGGCTAGTATAAAGTCCGAAACTGAAAATATCAAAACTTGTTATTTATATGTACCTTTGAGTATAAATGTAAAAGAAAAACAAGCAATAAAAATTTTAAATTAAAATTAATTTGGAAATACAAAGGGCTCTGTGAGTAATCGGTAGGGTGTCGCCACAGGAGAAAGAAGGATTCCCTCTCAATGATGCACTCTTCGCAAAGAGTAGGCTACATGCTGGTGCTGAGAGAGTCACTTCTCAAACTATGGCATCCTCCTTAAAATAGAATAGGTTCGAATAAAGGGAGCGGGTGGAATTAGTTATAGGAGTAGTTAACTAACGAGAAATGAATATAGGATGAGTTAGAGTTAGGAAATAATGTAACTTCACAGGGTTCCGATAGATGGCTACGGCTAGAGGTCGGCTGCGTTTGAAGAGTGTCTCCTGACACGAAAGCCTCGGGTAAATAAACAGACCATAACCCCCCTCTCGGTAGGTGGACCTATATCAAATAAAAATTTGGAAATACAGTATTATCTAATTATAATAATATTTGTAGTTTAAAAAAGTTTTGTAAAATTTATATGGATTTTTTTTTTTACTTGTTTGGAATCTTCTGCTTTTTTTTATTAATAAGTTTATTACTATTAATTTTTTATTATTATATTATTATACTTAAATTGAAATAAAAAGTTATTTTAAGGTATAAAAGTAAGATATTCCAATAATAGTAATTAGTCAAAATCTTCTGCCTGTTTTGGGAAATTTATAAATATAAATCCTTATTTTCTTTCAATTTTATGAAATATTTCATTCAGCATTCATTTATTTAATATTCTATTTCAGTAAACTGAAATTGTGTAGTGTTGTGAATTATAGTTGATAAAACATTTATCAATATTTGCTGTTTAATAAACTTTAGTAAACATAAACGATTTTTTTCTAATTAATTAAAACATGCCTAGTTGGCTTCTCTCTTTGATTAGAAAAAATGAGTGGCACTATAACTTACGTAATATGAATTTAAATTTTCTTGTTCCAAGAATAATAAAATGGAATAAAATATAATATTTTTGGAAAGTTGTGAATATAACCATGACTTTGTTGTGATCAAGGAGTTTCAGGTGTTGACATTGTCAATATTGATATCCTTAAAAGTCAAAGAATGGTCCGATCCCAGTCCTCTAAGAATTTATTTAAACAATTATCATAATTACTCTTAAAAGAGTCGTTTAAAATCGATATGGCCCCAGATGCCAAAAGGACTAAAAAAATAAGATGAGTAAATTAATTTAAATAAGTACAAAAGTTTTGTACGAGTATTGTGATGAATGTGTAACAAAAATTACAATTTAAAAATTTTTACAAATTATTTAAGACTTATTGATGTTCTATCACTTTATCTTTTTTGTTTTTTTGCTTTCGGCTCATTGTGGAAATTTATTCTCATTTTATTTTTTCCTATATGTAGTATAAGGTAGGTATTGTAATCGTCGAAAAATTTGATCTCATGATTTGTATTCTTCTTGACCTTTTGGAATTGTCTCTGTGACACGTTTTTTAAAAACTGTGCTAACTCAAATATGATTTCACAGAGACGAGTCGCATTGTTCAATATTGTATACGTACATTATATCAAAATCAAAGACTACATTTAAAATTTTGTCTACTTCCGGAAACCTGAAACGTTTTTTTGTGGTAATACATCTATATAAGTGTATACTAGAAAGTCGATGTGAGGCAACTCTCGATTTTTATTTCAATCTAAGGCCAATTATTAATAAGCAAAAAAACGTTTAGAATGATTTCGTAGGTATCAAATCGAAATCGATTAATAATTGGAAAAATACCAGTAAAGTATCTTTCAAAAAAATTCGATTGAACTTAAAAACAAATCAACAGTGAAGCGGGCTAGAATGAAGTTTCTTAGAAATTGGTGTAACGGAGAAGCAAAAAAGCAGAAATACGCACACACACACCAAAGACTCGAATTCAGGTGTTTCAATGATTTTTTTAAAACTGAAAATCGGAAATTTTCACGATACTAATCATTTTGTCCGTCCCGCATATGGGACGGGAGGGCGCATTTAATATCCAGAATATTTATGCCGTTTGTTCCAAACAATAATCATCTAATATTCCATTTAAACTTTTTAAAAGGGTTATAGTTTGAGATTATGAGGTAAAATATATTTCTTCTATTGACAACTCTAATAAGTGTAATTTTTTCTCTCGGCATTTTAGCTCTGTATTATACTATAAATAAGATTAGGATATCTTTTTAAATGAAAAAAAAAAAAAAATTTCTCTAAGATAATTTATATATATATATATCTAAAATAGATAAATGTCTAGAGAAAATAATGATACCAGCAATGAATTTAAATTTAAAATTATTCTGGAAAATTTAAATTAAAGAATCTCGTATAATTTGTGTTTGTGAGATAAATGTAAATAGTTGAAAGAAAGAAGGAAAAAGAATCATGAGGTATGGTAGTAGAAGGTCGGGGGTTTGCAGGGAGAGGGTTGAATTTACGTGAGCCAAAGACCCGTTCATTTTGGGGATGTGAGCCAGGCATGCAACATAAGGGCACAAAACCCTCTCTCTGTTCGTCCTCCGCCCTTCTCTTTCGATTTATCTTCATCTCTCAGTTGAAAAACAAAAAAAAAAATTATATCAAAAAAAAAATCCCTTTTCTCTCTTTTTAATTCTTTTTTCTTTTGTTTTTTTTTTTTTTTTTTTTTTTTTTTGTTTTTTTTTCTTTAATATCGATTGGATTTTATATTCTGTATAAAATGAAAAAATTCATTATTTACTTATTTTAGATTAATAATATTGCAAAAAGAAGAAAAAGCCTAATTTTGAAAAAAAAAAAACAAAATCAGTCCAAATCAAAGTCAAGCATAAAATTCATTGCTAATCTAATTAGATCTTTATTTAATTTTCAAGAAAATTAAAATTTTTTTCAAAAATATAATAATAAAATAATTAAAAGAGGATTGATTATTTATTTCGCCTTCTTTTACAAAGTACGTATTGGAAAATACGGCAAGGAGACTAAAAAACAAAAATAATTTTTACTAAAAAAAAAAAATAAAAGTAAGAATATCTGGTAATAAAATATTAAACTAAAATATTATCTTATACAATATTTATATATATATCATAATATACATATGATTTATTAAACTCAAAATTCTTGAGGCAAGAGGTTTAAATGACAAATTTATTGATTAATAATAGTAAATTGATTATGTAATTCGTTGTTACCTAAATGTCATTCGATTTTAAATAATATTAATAATAGAGCTTTGGAAATTAAACAACGTTTCAGCTAAGCAAATATATAAATGTAAATTTGACGCTTATAAGAAAAAAATATATATATTATTATTATATTTCATTTCTGTTGAAATGCCTAAAAATTCAAAATATGTATCATTAATTTCTACGCTAATTCTAAATTTTAGGAATAGAGAGAAACATCATTTCCAGAGAATGGGGCAGAGCGAATTTTAAAAGTAAGACTCACCTTTGGGTTTTACACCTGAACAATCTTGGTGGCTGTTGTTCTTCTCTTCGGCCAGGTCCGTCGGCATAATAAATTTTATGATTTATTAATTATATATGTCCTGTGTATTTAATTTAATATTTGTTAATTAATTTTCTAAATCAATATCAAAGCTATTTTGACTGAAAATTCTTAATTTGTTTTATTAGTGTAAAATGTTATTTAACAATTATTCACTATATTAATTTAAAAAATAAATATATCTATTGGAAAATTTGTAATAAAAATTTTATTTAGATTCAATTTACGCATACAATTTGATTTATTACTTTTCCAACAATATATAAATGTCATAGTTTTGAGGAGTAAACACAAATATCCTATCTGAACCATTATAATTTCTTGTTCTTTGCCTCCGGATGCCATAGAGATCAAAAATACTAACAAATTTCACGATATTGATTTAAATTGGTCATCATTTTATTAATCTATTATAATCAGAAAATGTTTGCCAAGGCAGGCTGCTAATTGGCTAAGGAGTGTTGCGTCATGGTGACTTTGCAATCATAGGCTTCGAACAGATTTTACATTTTTTTAAAAGTAAGGTTATATTGACTAAAAAATAAGGAAAAATATATTCGACCGAGATGCAATGGTTATAATTAGACAACGGTACTAAAAATGAATATTAGGTGCTTAAAAAATTATTAAAATTAAAATAGGAAAAAAAGGCATTTAAAATTGAAGAAAAAAAAAATTTGAAAAAATATTTTTTTCATTTACAAAAATCCTGAAGGAAGGCGACTTTTTTGATCCGAATGAAGAAAAACATTTATCCAAAACGGAATTATTTTTTGACCCAAGGCTGACATCAACATCTTTTCCGTGCAATGTTGTTGTGCAATGTCCTTCTAACTATCAATCAAGGGAGGAGGATTTCTGGCTTTTTAACACCCGACCAATTTGTTCACAATGATGACATTTTCCAACAAGATTGGGCAGACAAGCAATCCGTAAAATGAGTGGATAGAAACGATAAAAGCATTATTCCAAACAAATTTATTTCCCTCCATGGATGATAAAATTTAATATGGCACTATGAAAATTTTTATTTGAAAAAACACGAATTTGAAATTAAAGAAGGTTAAAAAATATTAATTAAGTGAATTAATTTCAATTCTTCCTTTATCCTCATGGCTTCCCGTGACTGGAACAACCTCTAGTACTATCTTCCCAAAAACCTACAATTTCCAATCTTTCAAATCCAAACTTAACAAGCACCTTTTAAAGTCCCTTCTCTCTTCTTCTCTTGTTCTTCCTGGTTGGATGTGACCACAGGACATTATAGCTCCCTTGGAGCTTAGGCTTCCACATCCAAAAAAAAAATTTACCCACCTCATTTCTAAATAAATATAATACGTATATGTGAATTTTAAAATTAGCGAAATAGTAAGGTGTATTTAACATGGAGGAAGGATCAGGCAGCCAGCTGTCAAAGTTAATTGTTTCAATATCGGAGCGACTTCTCACCTGGCTGCCTGCTCCTTCCTTCATTTTTAAAATATTTAAATAATACTTTGTGAGAAGGAATTTTCGCCCATTTTTAGTAAGTGTGTGAAGGATTTAGCGCCTCTTATCCAGTAGACAAGCCTAGAAAAAAATCTATCGATTACTGTATTGTATTAATTTAAAGGAAAAAAATTGACCTAATGATTTGGTGCAGATAGACGGACAAAAAGATTGTTTAAAAAATGCGCTAAAATATATAAATAATTTCAAATAATTACAACAAAACAGTGCCTTTTTTCCTCTATAATCTGCCTAAGTCCAATGACCTTCTTTTTCACAATTAGAATGTCAATTAAAAGAACAATTTTATTAATATAAACTAAAGAATAGGGAAGAGGGAAGATTTAAATTAAATAAAAATAATATTTTATAAAAATTAATTTGGGGAATAGGAAAAAATAAATATTTTCCTCTACCTCTTTCCAATATGTGTTATTTATTAAAAACTTCATTTAATAAAAATATTTAATATAAGACAGCTAATATTGAGTTCAGTTTCACTTTCTTTTACCTATATATGTAATATATAGTAAGAAAGTATTGTTTACCTTTTTTTCTTTAAGCTATAAATTTTTTATATAAATATGGTAGTGATTTAGAAAAGTAATAAAAAGTGATTTAATATGAAATAATTTCAACATTTTATTTTGTTTTTATTATCGAAAAAGAATTCAATTGAAAATATGTCCTTTGCAGAGTAGATCTAATGTCTCTATTCTAATAGTGATTAAAAACATTTGAGTTGAACGGATATTTAAATTTATCCCCATCATAAAAAGTTCATTTAGATAAACGCATTGATGAGAATTCTTATAATTAAAAAGTATATTGATAAAACTTGTCGTTTTAAATCAAGTTTTTTTTTCTTTTTTTTCCTTGAACAAATTAAATGAATATTGATATTTTTAGTGCATTTACTCTCTTCAGGAGAATGAGAGAGAAAGGCGCTTGTATATTGTCAGAATAAAGAATTCAGAAAAAAATACCAATGGAGATTAAAAAATAATATATTCAAATGCTGAATAATAGGGGTTTGTTTGAAAAAGGTGGTTTTCAAACCAATACTCCAAAAATAAATGATAAATAATATATTCGTCAATTTATAATAATAAGTTTATCTCCATTCCAGAATAGTGGTAGTAGAAAAATATCCGCCACTAACAATCCAAAGAAGTTTAACCTGACAAGAGATTTTTACCCTCTAGATCAGGACTGGCCAACATTTTTGAAGGCAAGTGGGCAATGAAGAATTTTCATAAGCGTTGCGTGCGCAAGGATATATACGAGTATAATGACATGATAAAAATTTTAGATCCCACTTAAGGGTTTGAATCCCCGGGGCGCGAGGAAAGTTCAGTTCCTTTTCTTACTTTTCTTCTTCTCTTAGAAATTGTTTACCACAGTATATATAATAGCTATCTAAATTGTGGATAAGAGAACCCAAAAATTGTAAAAATTACTTTATATAGATAAATGGATTATAATTTTTCAATATAATTAGTTAACTTCATGAAGGTCATCATAATTCAACATAAATTGAAAGAAAAATATATTTAAATAAAAAATAAAATAAATATGGTGATTAAAAAGTATTCTATAATGAAAAATCAATTTCAACCCATCACAAATTTTTGGATAATATCAATTTGATTATTTTTTTTTTTCGATTCCCTGTTGGAGAGGTGAGGTGGTTTTTTTTTTTTTTTTTTCTGCAAATTTACAAAAGAAATTGTTTTTTTATATTAAAATATGAATAATAAAGTTAATCGGAAAAAAATATTTTTTATCAGTTTTAATGTTTTTCCCTGTGGGCTTCATTCATTCATCTTTCAAAAGATAAAGTCTTTCATCCGAGGATCCTAAAAACCGCAAGATATTAGGTGATATAATGGGGGAATTGTTTCTTCCTAAAGAGGTGCAGTGACACATTTTCTCGCAATAAATCAACTCCCAAACAACAAAAGCCCTATCCAATTATCCCTTCTTTTTTTTTTTTTTAATTAAAACAGGGACTTACTCCTTCACGCAACATAGCCAGGAATTACTCACCTGAAACAAAAAAAAAAAAGAAAGAGAATATTAATTTTAAAATGTTAATGGGCTTAATGGAGAAGGATGTAAAATACATGTCGGATAATTGAGTTAATTGGCCGAGAGAGGGGATTATCATTTTTCGAATATAATTAGTTAACCTCATCATCGTCATCATCATTCAGCATAAATGAAAAAAAAATTTTATTTATAAAAAAAATGTTTTTAAAAATTGCCTGGAGAAGAGTGCGGAATATAATTTGGAAATTATGGCAATTGTATATTAAATAAAAAGTTAAAAACGTTAATTAATAAAATGTTCAATTCATTTTAAAATAATTAATTAATATGACATTTTACATCAAAACGGTATTTTAAGTTTTACTTTATGAATATAGCATTAGAAATGCTATTAAGAGCTTGATATTTCAATGTCCATTCATTATTAAAAGGTTTTTATTTTTGGAATGAATGACTAGAAACTTAAAAAAGTTATGTTAAACCCTTCCAAAATATAAGGTGATAGGGTGATAGGTGATAAGGTTTGCTGCCCCCCCCCCCTTCCTAAAAAAATTTAAAAAGGACCAAATGGATAAAAAACAATTAGGGAAAATTAATTACAATAAATATCATAACACATAAGTAATAATATAATTTTTTTTAAATATATTTAATATATATTTATCAAGCGAATGCCTCACGGAGTACTTTTTTGGGAGTGGATATTTCTAAAGAAAAAAAAGAAAAAATTCTGATGGTCAGGCAGGGGGTGGCAAACTGATGGATCGTTGTGGACGAATCAAATTCGAGCCACCATTGTTTTTAGTCTGTTTAAAAAAAATCTGGACCTAATAAATTGATATAGAAAATTTAAAGAATGGTTTTATTATTATAATGAGATTTCAAAATTTCGATTTAAATTCTTAATAGTTCTGGTTACAGCATAAATTTTGATCTATTTCTCTTATTATTCAATATCATCATCACTCTCCTCATTTCTATCTCATATATCTTTTCTATTCTGTCTTTTGTAATAAAAATCGATATCTTTCATTTATTTATATTTTTTCACTTTTTTTTATTTTTCAGAAAAATGCCAACATGAGCATGGGCGTATATTTTTAGTGTTTGAGGCCATGCCTCTTGGGTGTAATTTTTATTGCTTTAGACGAATGCAAGAGGGAAAAACGCTGAAGGACATTCTAACACACCAACACAGGAAGGGCAAATATGGACCATTCCATACACATAAGGGATTATATATATATAAGATTTTATGTGTTAAGGAAAAGGGAAAATACAACAAATTATTGATTTTAAATATTAATCCATAATAATAATGAACAAATTTAATATTTACAATCAAAAAAATTTTTTCAATAAAACATTAAAATATATATAAAGTCTTTTTCGGCATCTGAGGCCATTTGGACTCCGCCCTTATTTATTTATACCAATTGGTATAATATAAATAAATTTTTGTGGCTCAGGACGGGAATCGAATCACTGATCTTTACCTCTGCACCAAGGGAAGGGGCATATAATATTTAAATCAGTGGTGGACGAAAATGGAGGGGATTAAGTCCATCCTTCAATTACAAAAAAAAAAACCTTATTAATCAGGACATATTTGAAGTCTAGATAAAGTTATTTGCACTCTTAGCTTAAAAAATAGTAACAAGAGATTTTCCTATACATATATATATAATTAGTAGTTAGGCCCTCACTTTTCGTGTACCATTTCTGTATGTTGATTGTTCCCAAAAGTTGATGTTTTTTTTACTCCTTAATTTGAATATAATTTTGTTTCCGCTAGCCGTAAAAGTATTATAACATACCTACACACACATACTGGTACTGAAAATACGGGTAAATAATCCTTTCAAATGAAAAATATTTATTTCAAAAACTAACCAGTCAGTAAATAGTAGTATATTGTATGATAGTAAAAAACATCTATAAATTTACGACTGTAAAGGTTTTTAAAGAAGAAAGTGAATGTATTATTAAACTAAATCTTTAAATCTCTAACCGTAAATAAGGAATGTGGTTTTTTAATCTTTCAACTTTTTCTCTCTCTCTATCTTATGATAAAAAAGTATAGTGATGATTCGTAGTAATTCTTGGGTTTCATAAAAGTTTTTCTTTTGTTTGTTTTTGTTTTTAAATTATAATTTTAAAAAAGAAATATTTTATTTATGTCTTATTTATGATCTAGTAGAGTAATCTGAAGCTGCTACATTTATTTAGAAAAGTTAGGGTATAAAGGAAGTTAAAAATTTGACTAAAAATTTTACATATAGGAATGTGATAATATAAAATGGAGAGTTAGTTGTTAAAATTCTTTAAATAAATTTGAACGAAGAAAATTGTTGCTATGTTGTAATTTTAATAGAGAAGGCAGGTTTATCAATAAAGCAACCTTTGGATGTTCAATAAAATGTTAAAATTGAGATGTTTCGTCCTAGGTTTACTGGATTTTCTACAATTTGATGATTTATGCCCAAAGATCATCAGCTTGTATTTGAAATGCATATAACTATGAATACATATAGTGGTACCTTGGGGGCCTTTGAGCCTGGATCTCTCAAATTTAAAGGGGATCACTCAATCCATCAATGTATACATATAAGAACGATCATGATGTTAATTAGTTTGAACATTCAATACACACACACCAATGAGACAGTACCATAAATTAACAACATTGTCGCTCTTTATGTATACATTGTTATATGTATTTCAAATACAAGTTGTCCATCTTTGGGCAAAAATACAACAAAAGATCAAATTCGACTAAAGATCAACTAGTAAACCTTGTTTGAAGCTTCTCAATTTTGAATTTTTATTGAGCATCCAAAAGCTGTTTTATTGTTGAACCTGCCTTTTCCTCTATTAAATAAATTTGTGGATCAGTGAATATATCTAATCCACTTATGATAAGGGTAAAGAAAGAAAAACAAACTCTTTGAAGCTTCAGTTCATAATCTCAGAGCTGTGAAAATTAACAATTTCTTCATGCTTTTCACAATGGATTCGATTCTCATCCAAAACTTTAAAATTTATTATGATTCAATTCAGTATATAATAAATAGAAATGGATAAAGGTTATCATAAAAATAAAGTTAAAAAGTTAAATATTTAAATGGGCTCTCATCCGGGGGGGAAAAAAATATTTTTTTAGTGGAAGACGTGAGATTTTCCCTTTCAAATTATAAATATAAAGAATAATTAATTATAGGTCCTAACAGGCAACATAAAGCAAACATAAGCCTGTTTTGTAAAATGAACAATTATTTTACAAAACTTTTCGTTGACAGGTTTAAAAGTGTATAAATAATGATTATTCACACCATTCATTTAGAATACACTTTAAAAATTTAATATTTATTCTATTTAAATGAAATTGAATATTTAAATGAGATTTAATACAAAATTGGATATTTTATATTTGGGGATAATGAGTTAATTTTGGCCCAAATCTAAAGTTTAGCCAGAGGAGCCGCGTAAAAGGAGTATCTTCTTCAGCTTATATTATAATAAATAATATAAAGGATAAGATCATTTTAAATTAAAACTGTCATTGTGAATTTTCCAATTTCAATAAATTGAAAAAAGTATGAGTTATATTTCTATAAAATTTCAAATTCCCAACTTGATTGGAAAGCCCAAACAATTAGTGGCATGATGAGAATGGACTTTGTAGAGAATGTGAACATTGAAATTAAAACAGTAAATTTAAAACAAACTGGTAGAAAAATAAATGAACATTTCTTTAATATGTGATGAAATGGCTGGAGAGGCAATCAGTAAGAGGAAAAGAAAGCAACCAACAAATAAAAGATTGAAGAATTCTTTTGTCCTCGTTTCTTTTGGAATATACAATTGAAAAAAATACTAAGAAAAAGTAAATGAATTTATTTCAATTTCTTTAATAGTTTTAAATTTATTTTGGGAATAATAATTATTATTATTTTAAAAAAAACGCCAAATTCATTCACACTTTTTAAATCTTTTCAAATGATATTTTTGGAAATGGAAGTAAATAATTTTGATATTTGTTTTTATGATTGTTTATATTTTGAAAGGTAATTATTAATGTCATATTGTTTAAAAAATTACTGCTCCTCTCATTGAATGATTTCAATTTATAAAATATTCTTCTCTGTGTAGAGGTAAAGGCATCAAGTGTCAACGGACGGTTCGCTTCCCATCCTGAGCGACAAAAATTTATTTATTTTATATTGGCTACTAATTAATATAAATGAATAAAGTCGGAGTTTAAATAGATGCGGCAAGACTTAAAAAATAAATAATATATTTAATTCAATTGGTCTCCTAGAACAACAATCATCCAAAAGCGTACTCACAAAGCTAAGGGATTCCAGAGCCGGCGGGCCTGGCCGGAGAAAAGAGACACAGATCAGTGTCAATAAGTAAGGCTAATCACTGCTGAATCTCGGATAGGTGGCCTCCGAGAAACAAGAGGGTTGAACG
>JAAAKE020152281.1:0-12589 GCA_010014785.2 Anisolabis maritima
CTGAAAGGGGTTTTATTAGTGAATTATTTTTTATGGACTCACTTGATGAATTTTTATTTTAATGAATACATTCTACCCATCACCGTTCCTCTGGATGGAAATGTATTTAAAGGATTTTGGAAAGAAAAGCTAAATAGATATACACATACCAGATAGAGGATATGCGAGCTAAAGAAGGTAGCTGCATATCCAACCATATGTATAGCTGCAACACCCTGGCCTCTGACCTCTGTGGGGATCAATTCTGCTGCATACTGCGCGCCGCTGCTATATGCGATGTTTACACCAAAACGCCCAACGACAGCCAAACAGGAAATGAGCACGGGATCTGCAAATTTTTTTGAAGAATTGTTAAAATTTTTTAATAGTATATTTAATCAAATAAATTCTGATTTGTTCTAAATAAAAGCAATATGCTCAAGTTTCAGTACTCAGCCTAGATACACCAGAGTTACATAAGCATATTAAAATATTACTTTTTAGAATAGTATGGTTGATGTTAAAAAACCTAGTTCAAAGTTTGACTTTTAAATAGTGATGTGACTGCATTATCTTTAGTATCATTCAATTTTATTGGCTATACCTAATAAAATAAGTTATGTATCAGTATGAGAGTTAATTTAAATAATTTTTGAAAAAACGGCGAAAATTTGTTGTAAATACAGAATATTTGCCTGCAGAGCAGTAGTGAATACATTGCTGTTTTTGGAAATATATCATTTATAAATAATAGATTATTTTTATGATAAATTACTTTAGTTTATATTATAAAAATATGAAGCTCCTTTCAAAGAGAAGAAGTAAACCCACAGGATGTAAGAAAAACTCCAACAGGAATGGGAGTGGTACGAAAAACGAGGGTTACGAGCCAAGGGAAAACTAAATGTTAAAGCGAGGTTCGTGGAAACTTGCAGTCGTCTAGGTGGGTGGTCAGCAAGCAAAAAATGAAAAATTTTTATTTAAATTTATTTAAAAATAAATAAAGACAAAAAATAATTCAAATTTGTATTTACTTCAATCTTTATGGTTCGCACAATTAATTCCCAAAGAATCTTTTTCATCTCTTAGTGTCCCACGAGTTTATTGAAAATTCTGTACATGAGCATCTAACTATTTATTTTATTTGTTAGGTATTTGTAAAAACAAGTCACGTAGTGGAAGAAGAAACTGTACATTAAAAAAACTTGCACTCTCGTTAAGGAATCTTTATGAAGTCACAGCTAGAGAAGCTGTTTTCATTAAGATGGGTGCTAATTTTTTATTTCTATATTATATTCATAAATGCAGCTGTTCCCGAGGAAAGGGGAGAAATACTAGGCCTCTACATTTTTTTTGAAGGGCAGATTGAAAAATGTCAAAAATAAAAATTACTACGAAAAAAAAATAGCTGTATGTTGTTAATGTTACATTTTTTTTTTAATCATTTGAGGTCAAAACATAATGAGGAATGACAGGCATATCAAGTGTATCTTTGGTTGTGTCATCTATTCTCAATTTACCATCCCCAGGTTAGACGCCAAGCAAGAATAGAACCGAAGTTCGCAAAGAATGAAGGTGGTTTTTTACTTTTTTTTCTACTGTTTTCTAAAGGAAGTCTTCAAATTGTTATTTTTTTATTCTACTTTAGAGTTAAAAAAAATAATTCAGAGAAATTAGAACAATTTTCCCGAAAATTTAGCAAATATCAATTTCGTGATGTTAAGTTATTTGCCTTAAACTCATAAATTGAACAAATGAGGCACTCGCAGGAGTCGAACCCACGTCCTCCCGTGGTTTACGCCCGGAGGTGTTTTAATCTATAAACTAGGTACCTCTTACTAGTTTAAAATTTGCAGTTGCTCGTAAGAGGCACTTAGTTAGGTTAAAAGACCCACGAGTGTAAACTACGGGAGAACGTGGGTTCGACTTCCACGAGTGCCCACACTATTGTGAAGTAGAAAATTATGTACACATTTTAAAAATGATCTAATTTATTATCTGTTTATTTATTATTTATAATATATATACAACCAATTTAATCCAAATAGCTAGAATGGTTTAAGGGAAATTCTCAAAAAACCTAAAAGTATCAGTAAAGTGGACCGCAGACAATTTTGGGGCAGGTTAATACATTTCTAAGATCATCTAATAAATAATTGCTTTTTGAATGTTAATTAAAATTGTTAAGGCGAATTTTTAGAAAATCGAAAAAAAATCTAAAAAAGTACATTAGTAAAGTACGGTACCCTTTGGCCTTTTATTCAAAAGCTTCGAGATGCAAGCAACGATGATACTACTTAGCTTAAATATAAAATTTCAGCCATGTTTTTTCATTTTTGAGAAATGTTCACACACACAGAGAGACAGGCAGGTCATTTTGCAAGACCCATTTTTTTAGGCTCATGGGACCTCAAAACCTGAATTTACGTTAAAATTTTGACAGTGATTTTACTTGTGATTGCAATAATTTCTCATCATATAAAATAGGATAAATAAATATTTATCTACTGGGAAACGGTAGGATAATATAATGTGAATATGGGAAGATAAAAAAAAGATCAAGGTCACAATGTGGTCCTTCTAAAAATATATAATAAATACTGTATATAAAATAATGTATGTAGTCATTAAGTGAAAGTACTGACAATGAGACAAAATTTATGGGTTGGTTTTCAATCTTTCAATTTATTGATCAATTTTCTTGCAAATTGTTTAATTAAACACTTTGGGATAAGAAACAAATCGGTCAAGGGATTTCGAACGGGTATGATCATTCTTCATTCATCATTAAGCAAAAAGCTTACTGGTCTAACTAAAATCCAATCAAAACAGAGATTAAATATTATTATTATTCAATAAATAAAAAAATTAAAAAAAAAAAAAAATGGTGTTTTATGTATTAACGAGTAAGTCCAATCTTTGACCTTATTCATCAACCCATTTATTTTTTTTGTATCGAAGAAAAATTAAAATATTATATGAATGAAGGATGACGAATTTCTTTCTTGTCCGATTATCAATGAGTGATGTAATTTCTAGAAAATCATAAAAAAGCAATCAATCCTTTACTTCCAGTTTAAGCATTTAATTTTAATTAGTTTATAACCCAATTTATTACGTTGATATTACTAGTTCCGGTCATTTACCTAAATCTTATTTAAAAATCAAAATAAGGGGGTTTTAAAAGGCACTATACCTAGAATTGGTGAAATCAAATTATCAATTTATTATAAAAATCATTTCATTAAAGTCTAATCTAATTAAAGAGTGAACTCATCTCTCCCCATTAAGAGGAACATACATCTCTAAGCGATGCCGAAGGGACTTTGGAAAAACCTTTTTGACAAAATATTTTTCTTATGAATTAAGCCACCTGTACATCAGGCAAGTTTCTGGTAGCTGGCATGAGCTAATGTAATAATTTTTATTTATATGATCCCTTTCCTCTTCTTTATCTTCTTTTATTAAAATAAATACTATTATTTTTAAGGACATAAAATAAAAGGAAATGCGATATGTATGTATTCAGGGGCAAGTGAGGCCTCCTCCCCAGCTCGCAATTTATTTAATGTTTATTATATTAGTGTCCATGTCCTTTCATGGTCTTTGTTGTCGGAGACAAAAGAAATCGCTTATTCATTAATTTAACTAATTAACTATAAATAAAGAAAAGATATGCCTTTATAAATTATATATAGGTATAATCGAAATGGTTTTTCTTCAGTCCACGTGTAGAGGTCAAATACCTCAAATTTTCAATTTTTTTTTTTTTCTATGACTAATGGTCATTTCTTTAGTCTTTTGAGATTAGCATTCCTGAAATAAATCGTTGAGTCATTCCTTTTCTTAGTGTTGTAAATATATGCATAACAAAACAAAATAAACACAACTAGTGCATACTGGATTGGGGTACTTTAGATTGCTCTTAAACTTAAAATATAAGGACTTCAAATGTTGATATAAAAAATAATTTCTAAAGATAAAAAAAGTCAAGGAATGATTGTGGGCTTATAACAAAATAACCAAGATGGCACGATATTTTCCTATACAACAATAATAATTATTTTTAAATATAAAAAATAATGGTTGGATAATTATTAGCTGCAAACTAAATAAAGGAGTAAAATGTAAAACATTTCTTTTGTTTTTTACTATCTGTGAATGAGTCAACAGAGAGTAAATAATTTTAAGCGTTAAACGGAAGCATAGGATGTATGTGTTTACAAAACCAAATAAGATAAAAAAAAATCTAATATTAGTTAAATGCCTGTTTAATAAACATGTTTACTATTAATTTTTATTTTTAAGTGTAAAAATTTTAATATAGAATAGGTGCCATCGTTTTTACTTATTAATTAATTATTTATGAGATTATTTATTTTGGAAACCAAATATGAAATGACCAATTAATTTGTCATCTTCTCCATTATAATAATAATAGTAAATATTTGATACTTAAAAGGAAAATATACCACGACATGTATCAAAGCAATAATGTATATAGAATTAGTGGCTGTAATCTTAAAATTTTCCAATGGAAGAGAGGTGAGTTAGAAAGAGCATGTAATTATTTATTTTTGATTTTTTAAAATTATATTTATATTATATTATAATCGACATATTTACACAAGACAATGAATAGAAGAGTATATAATTTTAAAAAATCACATGAAAATAAATAATTATGTACACTTCCATTCGAAAATCGTAAGACTGAAGTTGGACGAATGAAGAGTTGTCAGAAATGACTCAGATTTTAAGGAAATAGAGAGGCTTTTATTTGGCTCTCTAGCGCTCCATCCATATCTCTCAAAGCAATAATGTTTAGAGAATAGCAACAAGGAAGTCTTATTGCTGCCAAAATGTATCTGGGGGGATGGAAGAGGCAAAGAACTTTAGAACTCCCCTCCATTCAAAAAAACTATGAGATTTATTCAACTTGTTAACAATCTTTCGAGTAACTAATGTACATGAAAAAATTTCCCATTCGCGTTTTCCAAGAATTTTTCTTTTATGTAAACTCATCATGAAGATCTTCCTGTACTTAAGAAATATCCTTGTTCTTAATATCATATTGAAGGAAAAAAGATAATTAAAATGTGTTGTTCATAGAACAGGAAATAAAAAAGAATGATTCATATTATTCTTACTAGAAAAAATACATTTATTATTCGCATAATATACTTTTAAAAAATACGAAAAGTAGGGCATGTACATTTGTTGCTTTCTTCCACCTCAATATCACATAAAATGCAAACGGATCTACTATTGATTTAACTATAAATTTTATTTGCAAATTTTTTTGATCTCCATCTGCTGACTCTTAGCCAGTTCCTACATTAAATGACCGTTTTATTTAAATTTATTTTTAATAGATGAATTTATTTATTTTGTTTTAACTCGAGAAAAAATGTTGGAAAAATATTTTCATAGAAATAATTGTGTAAGTTGCAAACGTAGAGAAATAATAAGAAAGTGTTAACCTTGAAAAGGGGTTGTAAAATTATAAATTCCTCTCAATGGAAAGTAAATATTTATCAATGAAAAATAAAAATAGCAATTTTTTCTTAACTTTCTTTTTTATATCTCTATTATAAATTAAACTTTGAATTTTTCTGTGGAAATATAAAAAAAAAAGGAAAAAAATTTAAGAAACTCTTTAGTTCACAGTTATATCCTCCTGAAAGGTTGCGAATTGTTCGAAGAGGTGATGCAAAAAAGACAAATAAAAAGTGAAAATTAAGATTAAAGCTCCTCAAGCACGTTTCTCTATATGTGCAAGGCTTTGAGGGGGTGGGGAGAAAACAATGAAAATTATGTCAAAAAAACTAAGTTGCCTAAAAAAAGGGTTAAATAAAAAATTAGAAAGAGAAAAAATTGAAAGTTGGATGCGAAAAACTGAGGAGTTCGAGTGAAAAAATCCAGGTCATTCTCAAAATGTGGTGTCACCTATTTTATTTAAAAAAAATGGGGCACTCAAATAAGATTAAGGCAAAATGTAAAAGGCTTAATCAAAAGATTTTTTAAATAAAGTCAATAATTAATGGCATTGTGATTCTCCTCGAAAAAAGAGAAAGTATTGTATTGTTTTAAAATCAAATTAAAATGATTAATTTAATATAAAACAAAGTATATTTGGAGGGCATGAAATTAAAATGACCGAAAATAATTAATTGTCCTGTAATTTGTTCGAGTTTAAGAAACCTTACTTTAAACAATACATTAGTAATCAGATCGTAAATAGAGGCTGATCATATTATAGCCTAAAATCAAACAGAGGTTCTTAACTGAAGGGCACTTCAAAGTACCGAAAATAACTCTCCTCTAGATATAAAACGTTGGGAAACATTGATATGAAAAAGGTCATTTTATATTAGAAAGCCATGAAAGAATCATTTACTCACCGGCACCCTTTTGGAATGCGATGACGAGCCCAGCGGCAGCCGTGAAAAGTCCGCTCATGAGAAGAGAACTGCTGGCCATTCCTTTCCTTCCCATTCTGTCTTGCAGAGCCAAGATGACCAACGACGCCGGCAACTTGGTGATGGACGTCAATGTGAAGACGGTGAACGGTGTGTACCCGGAGCCACCGACGTTTCGCGAGATGGCGTCGAAGCAGAGGGTCAGGACCATGCTGCCAACCACAGCCATGCACCACGTGTCGAGATCCTGTCACGGGCTGACAGGTCAACTCAGGGGGACAAGACTGCTCTCTCGCACATGCTCGGATTTTGGTCCATTCATTCTCTTAACTTGACTTTACTCAAAAAGTTCTTTGTTCAAATAAAAAATAAATCGTAGCATCTCATCAAAGAAAATTTTTGGAAGTTCTTTATTCAAATTAAATAAAATCAAGATTTTTCTTAAAAAATAAATTTGGATTTATCAGATCCTCACTATTTAGCTGCTCAAAATTTTAAGAAAAATTTCTCTAAATTATATGTATTTTTTTTTAAGAAAAGAGGTAAAATAAAATTTATAAAAAGTATGTCACTGAAAGAAATTATTCTTAAAATTTCTTTTAGAGCAGGGGACGAAAGAGCAGCTGTTCTTTGCCCAGGTGGTGGAGATCAGTTAAATGTAAATTTATTTATAAAAAAATATCCTGATTTTGAATTTGAATCATTAATTTTCAATCGACCAAGCACAAAGGGGTAGACGGAGCAATTATTTTTAAAGTGAGGAGACAATTTCCCCTTCTTTCAAATTTATTTTATCTCTTTTTGTGTAGTTTCCGGATATAGGAACAATTTCTCTTAGATTGTGGAAGAGAATGGCGATCGCGAACGAAATCTCTTAAAACTTACTGTTATTACTGTACCCTAAGGTTAAATATTCGAATTATTCTAGAAAAAATTATTTTTAGATTTCCTATTCAAAAATTAAAAGTGTATTTTTGTTTTAAGTTTGACTTTATAAATAGATATCAATTTTTTTTATTTTATTCGATTATAAAAATAAAACACATGAATGATTTATACGTATTTATGAAAGATTTTCTCACTAATTTATATAATAGAAGGCAAGGTTAAATTTGGATTAATTATTGAGAGCAAAGACCTCGTGGAACAAATTATAGGAAAGTAAAATTTCTATTAAACCAGTTATTAGTTTTAAATAGAATTCTTAAAATAAATTCTAAAATACTATTATTTCCAAATGAATGAACCAATATACGTAATTGAATATCTATGAAACTTATTATTATAATTAGAATATTGACTCACTAAAATAGAGTAATCAATCCTTTAAACGGAAGAATTTTTTTATTATTAAGCATTTGAAATTAGAAATTGGAATCCAATTTTTAGACATATACAGGCTCATAAGCAAATATATAGTGCCGACCGTGTTGGTAATTGCCCCAATGTTAACGCTTGTTACTGCTATGCAATAAGATAACGTATATTATTTCGATATTATGAAATCTTAAAAAATTTTCCTTTACTTCATATTAAATATATAATCATTATTATTTAATACATCCTTTATAATAATCGTATATTATTATACTTATATATTATGTATATAATAAAAATAAATTATGTAAAAATAAAATATTCTTTAATTTTTAAATTTTATTCGTAACTAAAATTTTTGAAATTATTTTTTTTTTACTTTAAAGAAAAAATTTATATTATCACGACCAGAGGTGCCGCCGGCCACAAGTAAGAATAAAAAATTTAGCGGCTGAAAAATTTGACTGAACAACAAAAAAGAAAAAAAAAAAAAAAAAACAAAGATATGGGCAGTGAAGAAAATTTTGATCAGATTTGATTTTATAAAATTTGTCTATTTTTATTTTATTTTATCTTTACTATTTTTAAGTGAGTTAATATTCAAATTCGAAGAGCAGTCTTTTAAATAAGGGGTAAAGGGACACTAAATTCCAAAAGGTAATATTTTGAAAAATTTTGAAAAATTCACCCGTGTTATCATAGTTTCAAAATATTAATTAATAATAGGAAAAACTTACGATTTGAAAATAAGAATTAATGTTTTTCTTCGAAGACAGGGAGTCCTAAAAAGTCCTAGTAAGTTAGGTGATCTGGACGCAGAGGTGTTACCCAGCTTGGCACATTTCTAAAAGAGAAGAAACAACATCCGCATCATTAATAGTTGTGACATAAGACCAACTTGAAGTTTTTTTTTATAATAAAATCAATATTATATATTAAAGAAACAATTTCCATCATGTAATAAATAACAAAAAGACCGCATTGATTAGCACGGTGCCAAAAGATTTGTCAGCTGATTGCAAAATAAGGAAAGAGGAGCTGAGTACAAATTAAAACCATATATATTAGACAGTATTATTTATAAGAAAGTTATTTATCTTATATTTGAATTAAGAGAGTGAGTTTTCTTAAAGTAATAAGGAAAGGAATCAAATGCCTTGGAGTTATGCAACCAACAACTCAAGATTTTGACAACTCAAGACTAGTTTTCACTATTTTTACCTAGAAAATTTCTAAAAAAAAAATCTTAATAAAAAAATAAAATTTTATATAAAAATCTATATTTTCTATTTTAATTGGGAAGTTCCTGAGGAGATATTTTTACTTTCTCATATAGTGAAATATTCGTCCAAAAATTCGATCTCGAGATTTGATCTTGACGTTTTGGAGTCCAAAAATACCATTTTTCGAATTATGTCTGAGTGCCTGTTTGTTAATCACAATAACTCGAGCACGCTTTGATATATTATAGATCATTCAAATTTTTTCCAACGTGCATTCCAGCAAAATTGTAGATCTCTATCAACTTTTGCTCTATTTCCAGTAACCGGAAATGATGCTTTACCTGAAGAGTTTTTCTAAAAATTGTGGTAACTCACCTATATAAGTGTATACGAGAAAGTCGAGGGGAGGCCACTTCCCCTTTTCTAAAAAAGAGACTTAAATGAAGTAGGCCATAATCAACAATTTTTAAAAGAAAAATATCTTAGATAAAAATTTAGGAAAAAGTGAGATCAAACAATTCCTTTCCCCCTCTCTCCTCTAATCAAATTTATTCTCGTCCACTCATGAGCATCTACTCTTCTTCCAAGGGCGATTTATTAGAAGTCATATTTTTCTAACAATTAATTATAATTTAGAACAGTAAAAGTACGATACATGATATATCTTAACAAGTCTGGACTTAATGATTTTGTCTTCGCTGTTAAGAGGGCCTTCACTTGTCTGATGTCATTGTAAGCCATTCGAAAATAAATTCCTGCCACACCTGTTTTAAGCCTAACATGTAAACAAAATACCCATCTAACAAGGGAATAAATAAATTCCTCTTCCCTTCTTATTTGCTTTTAAGATGATTTGCAGAAGTGATATCATCAAAGAGGAAATCTTTTTAGAAATATAAAAAAAATAATTAATCAAAAAGATATTTTTCTTCTCTCATTTTTTTCACCGAACATTCTTTAACCTTCCTAGATTTATCTAAGTTAATAAATATTACAATGAGATCCTGGAAAAAGAAGAGAGGAGAGGATGATGTGATTTTTTCTCTCTCTTGTTCATGCTTAATAAAATCTTTTTTTTAATAACTGTATAGTCATATGTGTAGTAATAATATAGTAATATTTATATTAATCATTATTTTATTTTATCATCTATTACCGTTTTATATCAAAACACTTTATGGAAATTTTTATTTTGTTTAGAAAAATTATTTTTCGTTGGCTTCCAGCCAGAAAATGTTGGTAATAAATATTTAAGGGTCACAATGTGATATCCGATATAAAATAAATCTAAGGTAGTAAAGATATTTTATATTTTAAATAGATAAATCAAATAAATAAAATTGAAGACTTTATTCAATTTGAAAAGTGGAAAATTATTTCTGGGACGGACATTTTTATTTTCTTCCAGCAATTTTGAAAGTGTCTTTTTTTTTGCGAAAAATTGAGAAGAAATATCCAGAAAACAAGAAAAAATTCAAAAAGCCTATCTAATCATAAATGAATGAAAATGAGTTGATAAATCTGGGGGGACTAACCGTGCATCACACATCATCATCTCTTACCTACTTAGTAAGTAAAGAAAGAGAGTAATGTGCTGTAACACCAGATTTTTTGTCGACCTATTTTTTCTTGATTCTAGTATATCAGCACTCATGAACTAAATAATTGTACCACCAGTTTTTTTATCCTAATTTTGAAGTGGAAAATGATTAATGCATCTTAAATCTTATTTAATTATCGAATTTATTATAAGTAGAGACAATTTAATCAAAATCGTTAGAGTGGTTTACGAGTAAATCACAAAAAAACCTAAAAAAAAGTACAATAGTAAAGTGGGAGCAATACATTTCAAAGATCATCCAAGTTAGAGAAATTAAAAAAAAAAAATATTAAAATAATTTCCTTACCTCGAATTCATCGAATGTTTCTGGCAATACGTGTTTGCGGTTAATTTTGGCAATTTTTTTGAAATTTTTGACGGCTTCATCGACTCGTCCTTTGCTGATAAGCCATTGAGCTGACTCAGGCACAAGGAAATAGAAGAAGGGCACGCAAAGGAACGGCACTGAGATCGCCATCATGAAATGGCGCCAGTTACCAAGACTAGTTGCGATCCAAGGAAGGGCAAGACAGCCCAATGTGTGGAATACCCCGATGCACAGATTGAGACCCAGGGTACGCCGAGAAGGTCGCATGTACTCCAAAACTGCAACCAAAAAGAAAAATATTTATTAACTTAATTTTTATTCGTATGATTAGAAAAGGATGGTTTTATTCAGATGCTAAAAAGTAAGAGCTTCGAACCGGAACTGAACCGATTTTTTAAAATTCTTTTAAATTTTTTAAAATGGAAAGAAGAAAATAGATTCTTTTAATTTTTTTTTTCTGGCGGGAGAATAGCACTTCTGATCTTCTCCTGAAGTATCATCTATCAAATTGTTAATATTATTCCTACACATACTTTTTACTTTATAAAAAAATTATGAAACAGTAAGACGAAGGGCATAAACTATTAAAATACAAAAAATCAGAATGCCGGCTTCATCTTTAATATAATATGTGAAATTTTCTGTTTTTAATTTTTTTTATAAAAATGATAACGGAATCAACGGAAAAAAATAGACTGGAGGTTCTTCTCTCTTTTTTTTTTATATAGAAAACTATTTATATGCGCCCATTTGGTGATTGACTACAAAGTCTATTCTCCCCCCTCCATTAATCCTGTCTTGAATAGAATCTTAATAAATTTTATATTAAAATCAATTTTAGATTATTAGTCAGTGGGCATTAAAATTTCTGAAGAGAATGGCAAAGAAATAATTGAAAAAAATGTTATTATTAATATAAAATTTATATCTATATTACGTAAATTAATGAATCATATTCTTTCTTTTAAACAATTCAATGCAATAAAGATTTCTAATTTTCACTAAACATCGTCTAATTTTTTTTCCATTAGTGATTCATTTGTTTTTAGGTTTCTTAGCCTAACGGGTTTCCTATTAATTAAATTCAAAGCAAACATCAATCAACAAGGACAGTCTCTTCATTCTAAAATAAATAAATCATTATCTTTCCTCTAAAGGTAAAAAAAATATTCCGTAATAATCTCGTCATTCTTAATGCATTTCTTTTTTTTCAAACTTGTTTGTTTAGAAAATTAAATTTTGCAAAAAAATTTTCTTTATAAAAATTTCGATTTTCCTTATTTATTTTAATATGAGAAAATTAGAATCAATTGGATATCGTTTTAGCTTTTGAGGTTTATATAAGATAGAGGGTTAGCGCCTTTTGGTAACCTTTTCACCAAGGTCTATCTCGTTACAAATTCGTTTTTTATTGGCATATATGTAAATAGCGATTTGATGCACGCAATTTTTTTTACGCTTCCTGAATTAATTTAATGTTCATATATAATACCATGCAAACGGTAAATTTCCATTGTATAGAAAAAATTGACAAAAGAAAATGAGATTTTTTTGTCTAACGAGATGAAAAGCTATAAAATATTTTATTGAAAAGTATTTGTAAAACACGTGTCCTATTTAAAATAAAAATCAAATAAAATATTACTTAATTAATTTCCAAATGAGATCTCATGCCAATATTAAATCTTAGGTGCGCCACTGTATTTATTTTTATCGATCT
>JAAAKE020152292.1:0-12589 GCA_010014785.2 Anisolabis maritima
TATATATGTATCATGTATCGTTTAAAGTTAATACGGCCCTAGATGCCGAAGAGAATAAAAATAAGTAAAATAAAATGATTATAGTTTCTTAAAAGCTTAACTGCCCTGTCCATTCCAGTAGAGCTAGAGATCTCGCTTAACGTACCAAAGGTCAATCGTTTACCTTTTAGAATCTTCTTAAGGATACTTAAAGGGTAATAAATAAATTTATTATAAATTAATATAAATAAAGATGGAGTCTAAATGGCGAAAAAGACACCTAACAAATATTTTGTTATAACTTATAAAATTATATTATTAATTTATACTGAAAAGGAAGGGTGTGAACCAGGGCCTTGCGGACATGTTAAGTTTATAGGACAAAGAATATTGTTTCTTAATATGCAAATAATAAAGAAACGCAAATGCTTTCTCTTCACTCTGCTCTGTCTGATTTTTTCTTTTGACGATCGGACATTTTGGAGTAATAAAATTCCATTTAATATGATATTTTTTTGTGATGGCTGTTGTATTCAATTAAGAGTTAGGGCAGGGAGCAAGAAGCAGCCAGGTGATAAAAAAAAAAGAAACTCGTTTTATTATCAGCTGGAATCCCTGTTCTAACTCTTTATTTAATATCTTTTTAGATTATAAGCTTAGTTGAAAAAAATTTTATATAAATAACAAGAATGGAACATTTTCTTTGGCACACTCTGATAAGTAATATCAATAGGAGAAAAAGCAATCAATAAGGATTTGATCCTCCACTTGCTTATTGAAAATTTTATTTTTAATATATTTTCTTTCTGAGATGCTTACACTGTAGATGCTAATCTATTGTGGCAGTAGTGATAAAAAGCTAAAAATGAGTGAATTGTTTTTAAGGGTTTCTCTAAACCACTTAGGTCCTTGAGTGATTTTTTTTTACAAATTAACGAATACCATTGCTATTTATTTTTTCCACTTCAATCTTTAAAGGAGTCATGTGAAAAAAATAAGGAAAAAAAATTTTTTTTTTAATTTCTAGGTGAATTAGATAAATTTGAAGAGTTATAAACATGTTTATAATCTTTCAATTCTTTAGAAAAGAATTTAAATAAAAAAAAGTAACTCACCAGCAAGAAGCTGTAGCCCCCCAGCTAGTCTGGCTGTAGCTGCATGGACCACGTAGGTAATGCAGCAGGCAGCTAAGGCAGTGATGGCGACGAGGAGTGATAAGGCAGAGGCCAGCCCTACCAAGACAGTACTGCACTGCCACCAGGCACTAGGTATATCCCAGAATCTGAAAAATACCAAAAAACTCAAATATATTGTAACATGCGGACTCCCTTTTTATTTTGTGCATTTTTATTTCTTAAAAGCTGAGAGGCCCTGTCCCTTGAAGACTCGAGAGATTCTTGTGACCGAAGGGTTAGTGGCTCACTTCCCGACCTAAGCGATATAATTTATTGGAAATAATTGGCCATCAATAATTAATTTAATTAAATATTGGTGATAACGGATAGAGACATTAATATACACAAATTATCGTTTCTGTCAAAAGTCTGCAGTTCCACAGCTACTAAAATTTAAGCCAATTGAATAACAATTGGTATTTAAAAGTCAAGGGATGTGAGCTCGACAGTACGATAAAAAATTTATTTAAACCAATTGGATACCAAATGATATAAATAAATATGATTGGAAAACAAATATCGAATATAATCTAATTGTGTTTGTTTAAAGTCTATATGGCCTCAGCAGCCGAAGAGAACAAAAATCAATTGATATATATGAATGAAGTGTTTAAAAAGCAATATGACTGCCGTTATACTTTTTCATTAAGCAAGTCATTATTAATACATTTTTTTACGTTGGAATGACAAAAATTTGTTATTGTGATATTTCATATTTAGCTGAATTGAATGAGTAAAAGTTTTTTATTGGGTTAAAAGTTTTTTATTGGGTATGGAGTAGATTTTATTTGAACTTATTTTAAATTAAGTTAGAAGAAGCAATCACCTTCATCTATAAGTGGTGCTTAGTTTAGAGTTAAAATACTATCATGAAAAAAACTAATTTTCTCTAAAAAAAATAATTCCAACATTATAAAAATTGTTGTCCGCCCATTTGTTTATGTATATAATAAAAAAGTAAAAGAACAAAAAAAAAAAAAAATATTCAAATAAAAAGTCTAAGAGACCATATAACTTCACCGATTGAATAAATATACGCCTCGTGCCACTCGGTGAAAATGGAAGTTATTTCTCTAAATTTGATGTATTTCTTTTTCTCTCCCCCTTTTTGCTATATCTCCTTTCGAATATAGATTTCTGTCAATTGCATTTGTTCCAGTGCTTCGTTATTTTGTTGGCTTCTTTCTTCCAAAAGCGCCCTTCTCTTTTCATCGCACTCCTCTTTGTCACTGTGACATTTGAGTGGTTTTTCCCTTCATTACCTTGTCAGTTTTTTGTATCGTTGTAAATTATTAAAAATAGACGTCATTTATATAAGATGGAAATTTATTAAAAAAAAAAAATAATAAAATAAAATAAAATAATGTATTAGGTTATTTAAATTGTATTTTCCGAATATAATCAATTTCCTATTTTTTTTTTATTAATAGTATTTGATTAGTAAAAAATCTGGCTTAAGAGCACATCATCAACTTTCTCTTACCTGATTAGGCAAGAGAAAGCAATATAATGTGCTGTCACATCTGATTTTTTATGTCGATATAATATTTTTTTAAGGTAGTATATCAGTTCCTGAGAGGTAAATAGTATTACTCCAATTTTTTCATTCCAAATTTATTCCAAGGAAAATGTTTTTATAATAATTATACAAAAAATTAAATTGGCAATAAAATCTCGTTTATTATCAAACATAGGAATTAAAAATATTTATATTTTAGCAACGAGTTGTCTTATCTTTTCTATGGAATTCTTAAAATTCTAAATTGCGGACCCTATACTATTTTGAGGTTGGAAAATGATTAATATATTTTAAAGATTTGAAATCTTGACATCGACTTTTTGCGATTGCAATACTTTATCCCTTTACTATATATTATATATATATATGTAGGATAAAGTAAAAAGGCTATGATTTAACATATTTCAACTATTAGAAATAAAAACGTTTAAAAAAACTTTATTTGTAAAATTAAAACATTTTTTTTGTCTTTTCGGCTACGGAGGCCATTAGAAATAAAATGTATTCATTAGATTAATACAACTGTTATTCGTCCATATTTATTTAAATTAATTGGTAACCAATATAATTTAAATTTATTTTATCTCTAAGGATCGGAAGCGAACAACTAACTTCTTTATCTATAATAATTAGAATATTTAACAATTATTATATTATTAAAAGCAACAAAACAACTCTGATAACATGCCCTCACCCTGTGGCCGAGAGGTTAAAGATAGTGACATTGTCAATGTTGATAACCTTCAAAGCCAAGAGGTGTGGGTTCGGATCCCAGGCAGTCAGATAAAAATTTATTTAAATCGAATTGGCTAAATAAATATGCCTGGATCATTGTCTCGTAAATAAATAGAGTATATATCGATTAATGTCTATATGGCCTCAGATGCCGAAAAGACAAAAAACTCTGATAACATATTTTATTCAATGAAGAGAATTTTTTAAAATTCATTTTAAATTTTTAAATAATAATTTGTAAATGCATTTTAAATTGAACTGTTGATTCCTTATAATCATTGCCATTCAATAAACAAAATTATCTTAAAAAGAAAAAAAAAAACGATTCTCTTTTAAATTCCATTGCTACTCGCAAAAGAAAACCCGTTAAGACTTTTCGGACGAACACAAATTGGAACATTATCTCGAAGATGTCTCCTTTGATAAAAACCCATCCGACGTGATGATTTTTCTCACTATTAAATTTGTCACCTAAAACTTCATTATGTAGCTTGTGCAACATTTTTATTCTTTATAATTAGTTTATGTCATTTGCCATTTGCCAGGAAGTATTTTTTTCTTTTTTTGAAAATTAGGTCAAAGGATTTTAAAACTTGAGACTAAAGAAGATAGCTTGGAAGGGAAATGGCAAATTTAATCAAGGATCCGTACAGGAGAACTTTTAAAATTGAGTAGACATCAAGCTCAATTATTTTTAGCTTTAATTTTTGTAGTCAAAAAATTCAATTCGTCATTTTTTTTACTTTTGTTCTCACAAATGCATTATTTTTTCCCCCTTATATACTATCAATTTTTATAATTTTATAATTATATTCTCTTTTGATGAATTGGGGTCGATTAATAACTCTTTGGAAACGCCCAACACAATGGATCTGGATTGATGACTAAGGAACTTAAATGATTACTAAAGAGAGAAGGATAATCACGATCTGAAATTATTACTCTTATACAGTAGCGTAGTCAGAAATTTATAATGTGGGGACGGTTCAAGGCTTATAAAACCTCCCCTCCCATTTTTTTTTTTTTATTAAATAAAATTATTTTATTTATTAATGATATTCTTTTAGTGTAATGCATTTTATTCTTCTCATACAGGCTCATTCCAACCCTACCCTATTGATATTATTATAAACCATCTATTAGTATTAATAGTTAAAATTTTTATTAATATGCTCTATTTTTAGTATATAATTGTTTTTCTAATTGTCAGTTGAAAATTCCTTATTTTGTGTTTAAACAAAATTTATTATTGTAATCAAATTATTCTAAATGTTTAAAGCTATATACATATCAAGTATATTTATAGGTATTATTTCATTTAAATAATAAATGATACATATGTACGTATATGAGAATGAATTAGTTGAGTAATTACTTGAAATAATTAGTTTATTTGAATATTTAACAAATTAATTACAGGCGTTGTTTGTATCAACTTGATTAAGAGAAAGAGAGAGGGGGATGGAAAGGAACTCTATGAATTTCACTTGAAATTTATCCAGATACATTCCATGTATAATCATTTGTTAGTATTAGTGATGGTTTGCTTATTCTGTTTATATTCATTCGTTCTAATCAATTTAATCGGATTTTATTAACCAACGCTCAGGCACCCACCTCCAATCATAAATGTAAATTTAAAATATGAAATTCTAATTTAATTCAATTCTTTGCAAGAATGCTTGTGAAATTTCTTTGATTTAAAAAGAATTTTTATCTAATATTTGAAGAAGCTATTATTAAAAGTAAATAAAAAGTTTTTCATTAACATTTTTCTAAGATGAGAATATTTATTTTTCAGAGAATAAATTAAAAAAACATATAATTTTTAATTTTATTTGGAGAGTTGAAAAAAGAAATAGTTTAAGTGCTATTTAATACTTTTACAATGCCATATCATTTATTTTAAAATTACAAAAATCGATAACACCCAGCGCCCTTTCACAATTTTGTTTTAAGTCTTAAGCTCACGTTTTCTGTCAAATTTGGTCGTTGATTTTTAAAAAAAATAATTTTAACGATATATCTTCTACCTCGTTAGAGATCTAATTTGTTTTGAAGCCTAACATTATTACATTATTCCACTCTGTCAGCCGTTGTCATGAATGGATTGCGTAGCAAGCGCAAGACAATTGTTTCCGTGAAAAATATAATTCTATTTTTAGAAATGAATGTAAACTTTGATAATATTATTTCATTTATTATTTTTGATATTTTTTTTTTTAATGAGAATTTTATTAACACCAAAAAATTTTCACACAACCCTGCGAACCATAATTTGCGCACCACTGCTCTAACTCATGATTAAGAGTATGATAATTGACCTGGCGGGGACATTCTTAAACAGAGGTCAAGGCTTATTTTTGGATACTCGCAAAAAAAATCGTTGTGATTTCAATGGAAATACCCCCATAAAAGTCTAAAAAAATGGATCTAGCAAAATGATCTGTCTGTGATCAAGATTTCTCAAAAAGGAAAAAACCTTTTATATTCTAAAAAATTTTATATTTAAGATAGGTACTCTCCTGGCTTGTACCTCGAAGCTTTTGACTTCTTTTTCTCTTTTCCTGTCACTCTTCTTATAAAAGGCAACTAAATCTGGTTGCCTATTTACAGGCGAATTCTTTATTTTCATTTCACTGCAAATTCCATTGAAAAATGTATATTAATATTTTAAAATCCGAGATAAAATTGTGATTCCGTAGGTATTCTTCACTAAAGGCCAGGAGGGTCTTTTTGGTGAAAATACATATTTTCTATATCTCTAAAAATCATATTACTTTTATTCTTTCGCTGCCTTGTCCTCAGAATCGGGATCAGTATTTAAAATTAATTTCGCCCGATTAGAAGATGACGACCCAACGCAGAGACAGATATATTTAGAGTAGAAGAAATGCCAGTTTTAGCTCGGGTAACTCGTGGCCATTGTTTCATTAGATTCACCTACCAGAAACTCCATTTATTTATTTACCCGATTTAAATGCAATTAGTACCAATTAGCAGAAGGCCCAAGCTCAAATAATTTCTTTCTCTCTCTAGATGCATATATTAGTTAAGAAATTTCGAGCTCCCCCCCCCCACCTTCTATATAATGTGAAATACTACGCCACTGCTATATGAGCTATTTCATATACTAAATTATTTAATTAGACATACTTTACTAAGCTAAGTTATTTTATTTCTATTTCTACCCAACATATTTATTCATCCTAATCTGAGGGGGGATTTTCTCAGTACCTTGCAATCATCAATAATATATAAAATACTTTCTTAACGTCCATTCCCAATACAGCAACTACCTCTCATAAAGATAGTACCTGGCACACTAATTCCTACTTCAACCTCAAAAAAAAAAAAAAAAGAGAGGATTGTAAAATATGTGTAGAATAATTAGAACACAAAATTTCAAAATAATTAAAATAAAAATTGCAAATCATCTTTGAAGTGCTATTTTTTCTTTATTGACTGACAGCTTTAGTCACCCAGTATAAAAAATACATATTTATCAAAATAAAATCTTTAAATTTGAAAGAGAGAGAGAGAGAGAGAGAGTTAAGATAAGTACAGCATTTTTTCATTATTTTAAAGTAAGTTATCTTTTGTAAGAATCTACAAAAATACATTACTCGAGAAAAAGTAATTTATTTAGCTACAAATAGAAACATGAAGAAAAAAACTAAATAAGCTATAGAGTGTCGTTTTTATATAAACAAAATTTATTATTCTAAAATGGAGATTAATCTTTTTATTTATTTATTCAAATTAATTTTATGATTAATACATAAATGCATACCTGATAACAGCACTATTAATCTCTCCCTCCTCTTCTCTCTTTTCCTCCCTTCTCGGCGATAGCTCCCCCATCATAATATTAAATTTCTAAGATCCATCTTGCCAGGGAAATGGATAATAAATCTGTTAAAATATATCTATATCCCTTTTATCCATCATTATCCTATATATGCTAGATTTCAATGAGTAAACAATAATTTATCCTTTTTATACGAAATTAGACGACTTGTTTGTTCCTTGAAATACGTTAGTAATTTATTATTGTACTATGTTTATTCAAAGAAGAATCAGAAGAAAATTATTTAATAATTTGTTTACTCCAATGTAATAATAAAATTTGTAATATTTTTTCTGTGTATATTTCTGCTGGTGGGTCAAGTGGGCGGGATCTTCAGCCAAATGTTAAATAAACTATCGTCATTCTTTTTAATTCTTTTTCATAGCAACTAAATTAGGGATCATTTTATTAAAATTAATTGGTAGCTAATATAATTTAAATAAATTTTATAGTCCGAACCTTTGTTCTGTGAAGGGTCAACTCTAAATCTACTCTAAGGTTCAGACCTTTCTCATTATTTCAGCACAATATTAAAAATATTTTTTAACAATATATTTATTATTAAAAAAAAAAATTTGGGCCTATGGGTGGTGCTTGGCCATAACTATGCTTTTTTCTAATGACAGTGTTATTTGTTTTAAATAAAATACAGTGGCGAAAAAATTCCTTGAATAACATCACAGGATTTTATTAACGATGATTAATATGGGAAATGTGTTACCGTTCTGTGTTGTATTGCGAAGCCTGGTTAAGCCTTGAATAATAACGGAAGGAATTACCGTCGTTAGCCAAGGTATTACTGTAATGTAGAGTGTACCAGGACGGGTCAAATAAGAAGAAAGATTTCTTAAAAATACAATTTGGATCCATAAGAAAAACATGTTTATCCACATTTGATTGGATACTAAAAAATAATAATTTGGATATCCGATTTATTGATTTAACATTCATAAATAGGATTATCATGGTAAAATGAATTATAATCGGGTTAGTTGGAAAATTTTTAGATTAAAAAATAAAGTTTGATAGAATTTTGTTCGAAATTCATGAATTATTCAATTAACTTGTAGGTCATTTCCCGGGAGACTGTGTTATGATGGCCAAGCCTTATAATAATTTATAAGTTTCAATCATTCAGGGGAGCCAGAAGCGAGTGGTCCAACTAAGCTGACATTTGACTAATTATTGAGATGAAATAATAATTTTATATTTTATATATTGGATCTTTTAGAAGGAGAATATATAAAATAATCCCTGAGTTTAAAGAAATTTTTTCTTCCTTGAAAAATCTACAAATTTTTCTTTCTCTCTGTTGAAATATATAAATTGATTTTCTTTACTTTAATTCATTAATTCAACTTTTTAAAATGTTGAATAAGTGTAATGTCCAAAAAAATTACTAGTCACTTTTGAACTTGTTCAGCTAAAATCTTGACAGTTTAATTAAACCGTGTAGGAGGATCTCGGGGGCTTAATCCACACTCGATTTATAAAGCCACTCAAAGGGATGAGAAGAAAGGGCTCTTGTCTCGTCTTGGCTTTATTTCGGACTTGTTTGACTTGTCTCAGACTCTGTTTTCAATTCCGGTGCTCCCAATAATAGCTTATTAAGCTTAATCTATGGTACAGTTATATTTTAAAACAAAGGATCAAGATTCAATTTCTGAAATAATTAATTAAACAAACAAAAGATTTGTAAATTTTATTTGAATGCATTTAATTAAAATAAAATTTTAAGAAAATAGACATAAGCGAATAATTAGCTTTCAATGTGAGAGCAAATCTTTTTTTTTTTTTTTAGGAAGAAAAAGAAAATAATATTTAATTAGATTTAATTTTAATTTGTAAAAGGGATTTTTAAAAGGTTTAATTAAGAAGGAGGAAGAAAATTTGGGGAATTTAATAATAGAAACACAATTAGACTCGGGGGATGTTTAACCATCTGAGTAGAATCATACTTTTAATCATCACTATTAAAAAATTTTAATTGTTCATTTTATGAAAGGTAGAAATAGTAAACTTAATTACTAAATTTAATATTGCTAAAAAGGCCTAAAGGAAGAGAGATGAGAAAAATTTTTGAAAGCAATTAATTATTCGAATAATATTTATTTAGGTTTTCCGATTCAATTCACTTTAGCGCCCCGAGGCTGCTGCTGCTGCTATCTAACTCAGCATAGCCTCAGCTATCGGGTTTTTAACATGCTAAGAAAAAATATAAATATGAGGTATTTAAATAATAAATAAATATAAAAGCAAAGAGAATTGAAAATAGAAGAAGAATGCTCAGGAACAAAGAGAATTCTTACGAGAGGAAGAGAGAAAAGCAGAACATACAGAAGGAATAAAATAGCAAGAGAGATGCGGGCTGAATTATTTTATTTTTCTTAGATATATATTATTAGATTATAAATAAAATATATTCTTTCGTTATGTATTATATGAATTCAAAAATATATTATACAAAAACATAAAAAGGAACAAATTCTTGAATATTTTAGACCCCTTTATTAATTATACTTCAGAAAAGTTATAGCTATTTCATTAGCTTTTTAAAAATAAATAAAATATATTTCATTATCCTAAAATACGAATTTAAAGTTGAACTTTTTGTTTTAATTGATTACCTTCCGAAAGGAGAGAATTTATACTTGAAGACCTGTCCATTAATAAATTCTCATTCTATAAATATTTTATTTCTATTTATACATATAATAGAATTAATCAAGTTTAAAGTTTATTTAGTTAGCTAATTTTATTCTTATTTACACCCAGAATTTATATTATAATCAAATTTGCAACATAATAAAAACGTAATAAAGAAGGACTCTCCTGTGAAGCATAAAATTTTTATGTCTCGTGAGTTCAGTAAATATTTCCAAGAATTTTGATAAAAAAAAGGCGCAGCCTTTTTATGAAAATATATTTATTTACGGTTTATTGACGACGTTTCACTCAACAAGCAATGCAACTTTTTTTTTGTCGTCAAGATTTTAGAGTATTGTACGCTGAAAAAGATCTGAGGAGAGAATCGCTGTTGAAACATTAAACAGTAAATAAAAATTTCTATCAAATTGTAAAAAAATTCCAGTCTAATAAAATTATTGAAAAGTAAATATTTCTTTTCCCAAAATTGCCTTGAGTGGAACTCACTAATGGAATTTCAAACTTACGAAAGAATTTGTTTCATTAATCATTCTAAATAATCGATAATTGGAATCCGATTCATGATTTTTAGGCAGTAAATTTCCAATTATTATTATAATAAAATTTCTAGCAAGTCACCATAACAGGGGCGGATCTAAAGGAGGGAATTTGGAAACAATCCCCTCCTTCCAAAAGAATTTCAGTGAAGGGAACTGCCCCCCTCTTGTCAAGATCGTCTTGGCCCCACCTCAATATTGCCTCTTAATCCGCCCCTGCACTATAGCCAAATTGTCTAGTAAGATCAATCATCAGTGTACTTCAAATAGCGGCCTCGGGGAATAAGAGCGTTTTTTTTAAGTCCTTTTCCGCATCTGCCATTTAGACTTCGTCCTTATTTAATTATATTAATTGGTAGAAAATGTGATTTAAATAAATTTTTCTCGCTCAGGACAAGAAGCGAACCTCTGACCTTTGATACGTGATAGCTTTGCACCAAAGACATTTTAATATTTAAATTTTAAAAACCAAAGTCTTCAATAATGGATTATTTAATAATACATATAATGGAATTAATAAAATTTAATGGCAAGAGAAGACACAAAGATTATAAATAAATAAAAAAGTGAATTCCACTTGAAGCTCTAATTATTATTAATTGACAAATATTTTATGAAAATTGTCTGGAAAACATTAAATTTATTCCTGACTCATACGACTATAAAAAAAAAAAGAAATTAACTTCTACAAGAAGAGGATTTCAAAAACGTTCATCTCAATTTTTATAAATGCCCTCATTTTATTAATGACAAAAAAAAAAAGAATACCATCCATCCTTAAAAAAACATATTTCTTCATTTATTATAATGATTTTATAAAAAAATTTGAAATTTGTGTCACGATTTAATATGAAATAAGGTTTATGTCAATTAGATGAGAGTACGCTACGCTCCGGTAATGTGACGAATTTTCAAAATTTAATTACGTAGACAAATTCGGAGGCGAGGTTGTCTTTTAGAAAACGAGCGTTAATTAATATTTACGCTCTTAACACAAACGCTTATCAATTTAGAACAGCTGACGAATCAAGTTTTAAAATAACTTTGACTCTTTTCTTTTCAAGTCAAAGGAGTTAAAAGGCGGTTATAAATTTTCAAAAAAAAAAACCTTGTTTGCTTAGAGAGTGAAGATTTCTTCTCTCATCCTGATCAATAAAAAAAAAAATATTTGAAAAAATGCAGAATTCATGCAAATAATCTTATTAACGATTAATAATAATCAGTAGGGAGGCGAAGACTGATCAGTGAGCAAAAGAATAACAATTTTACTATATTTAAAAAAAATAATTTTTAAACTATTTTTTGTCTTATTTGAAATCGCTAAAAAAAATTCGGGAGTTGCCTCCCCTCAACTTTCCCGTATACACATATATAGCACGATTTTTAGAAAAAAGTTTCAGGTAAAGTACCATTTCCGGATGTCAGACTAAATTATAATCATGGTCTCTGATATTGGTATGATATATTATATATATATATATAGAAAATTTGACTTGTTCTTGTGGAGTTATAATTGGGTTATTATGATTTTTAGAAAAACATTTCAGGTAAAGTACCACTTGCGCCAGAAATAGTCCAAAAATTGTTAGGGACCTTCGATTTTGCTGAAATACATATGTAAAAGAGTGCACGAGTTATAGTGCTTTCGAACGTACACAAACACATATACAGAATTTGAAAAATGGTATTTTCGAACTCTTGGAGGTCCAAAACGTCAAGAACAATAATATTTAGAATACTTTACAATACTTTTCCTATACAATGTATACGAAAAAATAAAAATAAATATATTCAGAATCATTTGTTTTATTTATTTATTTATCCCAGACAGGGCCAAGCCAGGACGAGCCAAAAACATGCCCATTATATTTTTGGCTCATTCACCCTTAAACGCATGGGTAGACAGAGAACCTAGTCTCCGGCCAATCAGGTCTAAAAGACGACCTTTTTGCTGATATATTCGTGTTTGTTTAATGAACGATTTTTTCTAACTTTTAGATTTATCCAGCCAGTTCACAATATCTATAAAACCATATTGGTTTATATTATATTTTATCATTCTTTATATAATTTAAAAAAAAAGAATTACAAAAAAAAAAAAAAAACGTGAAAAGGTATCACCTTTAAG